>JAOEHY010028231.1:0-58843 GCA_025447955.1 Psilopsiagon aurifrons
TTGGCCAGACCAAAATGTACTAAGCAGTAACTAAAACATTGGTGTTATCAACACTGCTCACAAGCCGAAAGTCAAAAGAAAAAAACACAGCTCCACACCAGCTACCAAGAAGGAGAAAAACGACTGCTACTGCTGAACCCAGGACACTGGGATAGGTGGCAATTATGTGAGCTGCTTGAAGAATACAATTCTATGCAGTTTCTACATTAGCTGACAGTTGCTATTTGTATCTAGCCCTGCTCTCACTTCTCTGATGCACATTCAGCTTACCTTCTGTACTGTGCTGCACTTTGGTTACTTGTTCTTTTTCCCTTCTTGCATTCTTAACTTCCCTCTTTATCCTTCTACTCCTACTAGCTTTTTATCGAAGTCTGCGCATTTCACTACCTCTTTGGATTCAAACTGGGCTAAATTGGAAGAATGTCAACAAGCCCCAGCAGAGCACTTCTGAGTCTAACATACACAGACATTTCCTGTAAACCTGATACCTGGGTTATTTCCATGATACAAGGCTGACAAATGGCTCACTGAATAATAGTCTTCATAAATACACTATCATTTCAATGAAATGCTTGACAGAATTTCTGAAAAGGCAATAAGAAGTAAACTGTAGTGCAATTCTCTGCTCAGCTTCACAGCCAGATCTAGTTCTGTGTCCATGTAAGATGCTGAAAAACAAACTGGGACATATCACCACCAGATGTTGGATACATAACTTGATATATTTCTTGTGGTTAGTGGGCTGAAAAGCTGATCGAGCCATTTTTCCCCTTCGTTTAAGAGCAGTAATACATCTGTTAGAAATTGCACTAGGACCTTTGGGATTTTCAGATGCAGCAATGCAGTTTTGCAGATGTAGCTAATTATACATTGCTAGATAATGAAGATTTAGACTTTTAGGGATGAGAAGAAAGGAATGTATTGCACATTTTATATTCTTAGTATTATAATTAAATGTCTATATTCTAGCTCAATTTGCAGAGGGCAGGCTTGAAAAAGAATCATATTTTTTCATAATTTTTTTCTTAAGACATGCCAGCTACTCTCACATTAAATGCTTTACACAGCACTTGCTGCCAGAGGTGGTCTTGTGCAATGGCCAGCACACAAGAAAAATGCAAGAATTTTGCTAGTGATGTGTAAAAATTTGTTACAAAATCATGTTAGTCATTGCCATTCAATGTCTGAAATGCAGAGACCAAAGAGAACTTCAGCTAAACTTTATATTCTCTTGACAATGGATGCAGATTGTTGCCTTGAAATGTCATAGTTGCAAAGAAATGCAAAAAAAGAATTTCTGTGGAAGATATAGGGCTCAAATGTAGTTCTTTGAAAATCCCAGTATGTTTTATAGCAGAGCCGAAGCATGTAAAGAGAGGTAGGTTCAGAAGTTTTAAGCCTTCAAACACGGCTGAGAGTTTTCTCCTTTAGAATACTGTCTAGCCAAGGATATCATTTCTAGACCAGCAACTTAGGATGTTTGGTGAGGCAGCTGGTTTTTATATTTGCTGCTGAAATGTATATATCTTAGACAAAATCTCTCATTTCTGAAAAGTGTATTTTTGCTGTAAATACTATCTCCTCCCTATTCCCAGCAGTAGTTAAGAAACACCTTACCTCATTTACCTAACAGTGATGATATTTCAGGTCAATTTGTGAAAACATTTCAGGCAGTGCCTTGTATATCTTAATATGGGAAAGCTCTTATCAGCCTGTGAAGACATTTTAAAACACTTCTTAAACTTAAAAAGTTTCTCCTTGGCCACCTCATAAATCCAAACCAGCTAGCCTAAAAAATATTTGTGTTTCCAATTTTCATCAAAAAAAGAGAAGGCAAAGATCAGTCAATTGCTCAAACAGTTCTTCTCGTCTGATTGCTAATCTGATACTCTGTTGACATGAAGTAGTAACTTCATAGAATCACAGAATAGTTAGGGTTGGAAAGGACTTTAAGATTATCTAGTTCCAACCCATCTGCCGTGGGCAGGGACACCAGGCGCTAGACCATGTCACCCAAGACTCCATCCAGCCTGGCCTTTAACCCTGCCAGGCATGTAGCATTTAACATTTCCTTGGGCAACCCATTCCAGTGCCTCACCACCATCATGGTAAAGAACTTCTTTCTTATATCTAATCTAAACTTGCCCTGTTTAAGTTTAAACCTGTTATCCCTTGTCCTATCTCTACATTCCCTGATGAAGAGTCCCTCTATGGCATCCTTGCAGGTCCTCTTCAGATACTGGAAGGCTGCTATGAGGTCTCCATGCAGCCTTCTCTTCTCCAGGCTGAACAGCCCCAACTTTCTCAGTCTGTCTTCATAAGGGAGGTGCTCCAGTCCCATGATCATCCTCGTGGCCCTCCTCTGGACTTGCTCCAGCAACTCCATGTCCTTCTCTCTGTATTAAAATCCACTCTCAGGGCAGCCATTTGAACTTTTTTTGCAGAAATCTTTTGCTCTGATCCTCAAGTGCATACTTGAAATGTGTCTTTTCCTCAGTAAAGGAACTTAAGAACTTTAAACAACCTCCTGAATTTACTCTAACTCCTTCTAAAGCTGTCTAACTCTAGCTAGAACTGCAATTTACTCTGAATTGCAGGTAGGTTTGAGGTTTGCTTTCTTCAGTTGCAGGTTTGCAGGACAGTTTTGAAAAGTACATTCCCAAATCCTTAATGTCCCCCCAAAACCAGAACACTAGGCAAGCTACGGTGTGTTAATTTTAAGCCTTGCAAGTCTCCTGACATTTTTATTTCCCTGTAAGAAAGCAGAAATTTTATGTTTAGCTATTTGTTTTGCAGTAAAAAAAAAAAAAAAAAAAAAATTCTCAATTATTAACTAGACCAGTTTGTGGACACCAGGGAGTCCTTACAAACCAGTTTTTCTCAATATTTTGCTTTCTTCCAGGTGGCTGAGGAAAATAATGCATCTGTTCCAAATCTCAGTAGACCCACACATTACAGACGTCACCAGAGCCTTAAAACAAACATGTTGTATAAAACTGGAAATGTTTCAAGAGTTCCCACAATTATGAATTCATCTGATATTCACTTGAGAAACATAACAGCTTGGAACAAATTATCTTTTCTAAACTAGCTAGCTGTAACTAGATTTTCCTCTGTGTGTGTCCGTGTCCAAAGGGGTAAGGAGGCAGCAGGGTAGAATGATGGGTTGAACAGTGCCTTGTGCTGAAACAAAAAGGGACAGAAGAGGTTCCTGGCAGACCTAAATGTATGACTGGGAATGATGTAATAAGTTACCAGTCCCAGGTTTTATTCTTCTCTGGTGGTTTCAGTTGTAGGATCCATTGATTTAAATTGTCAATAAATACATGAAGAGAGAGCAAGTTCTCAGTAAGTCAAAGCAGATCCCTTCTGCCAGAATTAACTCCCTTGCCTACTTTATTGAAGTTATTCATACATTATTTCATCAGGAATATCCCCCTTGTGACACACTTCACATTTTCAAGAAGTCCTGGGAAATCATTATGACCTCATGGTGGATATTTTAGCTTGGTTCTACCTGGGACATAGCCAGCATTATTCATGTTTTCAGTAACAGGGCATTTTATAAGGTCTTTCTTTTGTAAAGAATTTTCAACAAATTTTTATCCATATTCAAACAACAAAAGACGTTTCTCTTACAGAAACCAAGCTGTTTTGTTATGGTAACCTCATTTTCATATGTTAATTTTTCTTACTGTTCATCTTTATAGATGGCAATGTTTACTTACTTTTTTATTTTTTCAGAAGTGTCTATACTTTTAACTTCCTTCTTAGTAGTTTGAGCTATAATGTAGTAACAATGATTGTGTCAAATAATTGTGTTATATTAATTATTATTTAAAAATTTCACCCCTTGGCAAAGATCCAGAACAATACCATTGCTTATCAGAGTAGTCTAAAACCATTTTTTATCTAGTCTAAATAATACCTTTCGGAGCATGTTGAAAGTTATCTGTGAGGGATAGGACCTGAGGGGAATGACAAGATGCACAAGAAAATAGGGGAAAGAAAAAAAGAAACAGAGGTTTTACTGTATAGAAGGACGTAAGTTGTTGATTCAGCCAAGGCATTTTTATGACTTCTTTTTAAAGGTGACTGTCTAAATTATTTTAAGTCCCATAGCTTGAACTGATGCCAGCCTGTCTCTATTTAGACTTTCTTGGTTTTAACTTATTCCTGTTTCCAATTTCTGCTTTATTGAAACCTCTTTTCAGCCTTTTGTATTTGTTTTCCCTTGTTTATATTTTTCATTAATTCACCTTCTATTTTTGGCCAAGAATTGTGTGACAGGGGAGAGCATTGATCTTCAATCTGTCTTTGTACAGCTTACTTAAGGCTCTCCCTCAGCACATGCAAGAGTGAAAAACAGTCCTTCAGTAGGATATCTGAATTGAGTGCTGTCATGGTTTAAGCCCAGCTGTAACTCAGAAAACCACGCAGTCTCTCTCTTTCTCACTCCCACTCCGCTTCCTTCCCTCTGCTCCTGGAGAGATGGGGAGGGGAATCAAAAGAATGTAACTCCCACAGGTTGAGATAAGAGCAGTCCAGTAACTAAGGTATAACACAAACCACTGCTGCTGCCACCAATAATAATAATGATAAGGGAAATAACAAAGGAAGATAATACAACCGCTCACCACCCAATGACCGATACCCAGCCCAACCGAGCAGCGATCTAACCTTTCTTGGTAACTGCTCCCAGTTTATATACTGGGCATTACGTGCTGTGGTATGGAATACCCCTTTGGCTAGTTTGGGTCAGGTGCCCTGTCTCTGCTTCCTCCTGGCTTCCCCTCCTCCCTGTCAGAACATGAGACTCTAAAAGTCCTTGGTCAGACTAAACATTACTGAGCAGCAACTAAAACCATTGATGTTATCAGCACTGTTCCCAGGCCTATAGTCAAAACCACAGCACTGCACCAGCTACTAAGAAGGAGAAAAATGACTGCTACTGATGAGCCCAGGACAGATGCCTAGCCAGGGATGTTGCCAAGGGGAAGTGGCTGCTGAGAATGATGAAGTGAAGAATTTCTAAAATTATATTTACAGCAAGTGTTCCCTAGGTCAGATGTGTAACATGAAGGGTCCTTTTCAATGGCAGTCATTGCTCTGGTGAGCTGCTGGAGAGAGCTCTTTGTCCTTTAAAGCGAGATGCAAGAACATACTGTATTTGGTAGAAAAGACTATTTCACTAGTTAAAGCATTGAGGAATTCTCAATCAGTTATTTAGACAATGATTAAGATCAAGTATAACATTTGGCTATGAACTGCTCGTTAGTACAGTTATGAATATATTGTTATATGCTACTGACATTTTTATGTTTTGGAGTATAGCTATATGCTTTAGAAACTATATGAAACATAACAGTGTTTTAAATGTTTGGTACCGGTATGATGTTCAAATGTAAAATCATCTTATGTACTTCAATTACTATGCCATGTGTTCATGTTCCTCAGCTAGTTCCTCCAATTCTCTGCTGAAAATTCATGCTCCAGATCCTCTTCCTTTCCCCTGTGTTCTTTGGAACATTTCCTTCCTGCTCTCTGAGATCTCTATAGCAGAAACAACACAATTCCCTATCTTTAGTATATCAAACTGTTCTTTTATACATTCAATTATAAGCAATTAATATTTTTACTTTAAAATTCACATAAGGTAATTCAACTAAGATAATTCAACAAGAAATTCAACTAAGTGAGCTCTGCTAGGAGTGCTACACTGATGGCAATAGGTATTTCCACCCTAAAGTAAGGAAATCCCACTCATACCTGGCAGTAGCTTGGATGCATCTCTGAAGATGATTGATGTTAGATGCTAAGTAAAGTGATGATAGGTCATGGGAAAAGGTGTGAATTTAGGAAATGAAGGAACAGCAGCAGAGCCACCTGCAGTGCTTAGGAAGCGTTTGGAGAAATGCTACTATATGGTAATTTTATTGTGATCATTGTGTCACTTAGAGCCATGGGACTTTGTTCAAAGAATATACAATTAGGAATCTTGAAAGAGGAGAGATTAGTCTCTGAAAGCCTTGGCAGTAAATATTAATTGCAGACTGAAAATTACCTCTGTACCTCAAGCCCCATCATAAAACCACAGAGCACTGGGCCAGCTCCTTATTTTTCATCCCCTTTGTGGCACTTGGATCTCTGTTTGCATACTTAAAGTTATAATCACAGTGTACATTATTGCTAGGAGGCTGCAGGGATCATGCCTTTTCCTTGCTGTAGTCAGGAAGGTTCTGTTTTTCTCATAGCTTTTTTTCCTGTTGTCCTCAGAACAACTTATTGCTCCAGTGGTTACCATAGGGACTAGAAAGACATTCAACATATTCTTCCACAGTGTTTTTGCAGGCTGCTGTACGAGCCTGCACAATTCCAGTAGCATGACACTGTGTTATCTTTATTTATTTAAGACTCTATCTCTTCTCTTAAGGAAAAATGCGTTACGAATTCTGAACAAGTTCACAAGAAGAAACAAGTAGCACTAGCCATCTCATTAGTTCATTATTGTTTCCCATTTCTTCATTCTCTTTTAAAAGCAACTTTAAAAGAAGAAGAAGAAAATAAAAGGTCCCTTTAGCCCTTTTCAAAATGCAGAGATTACTTTTGTTTTACCCTCTTAGACCTACAAGGCATATAGATGTAATCAATATTAGAGAAAGTTAACACAAAGGCCATTTCATTTGTGTCCTAGGAGTAATAGGACAAGAATCCTTTCTTGTTATTAGTCATTAGATCAAAGCTGCTTTAAGCAAGAATGTTGTATTTATGTTCTGAACTTGGATTTCACTCAACAAATGGCTTCAGGCCCAAGCTTTGATGATTAAACTAGGTACTTAAAGTCTGATTAAACACTTTAATGAAAAAAAAATTTAAAAAATACTTGACCTATGGTTCACATTTATTTCTGCCTTATTCTACTGCAAAAAATAGTTTTTTTCAAAAGTACGCTGGTTGAATATGTTCCTGTTTATTTTCCAGTCACCTAATCACTTACATGCCAAGTGATTTTGGTTGTTTCAGTGCTAGGGCAAGATGCAAGGCTCTTTAAACTGTCCTCTGCTTGGCCTACGAAATTTCAGGGATCTGAAGTCACTCAGCAGCTTAGAGACACTTTACCCTATCTTTAAACCACTGCCCTCTTTAAGTGGAAGCTTGCTGTAAAATTGCTCTGTAGCTCATTCAGTAAAACTTCTATCTCTAGCACTAGGATATTTTCTTAAATGTTTTCCTTTCATTTGTTATGGCTTTGGCATTGTAAAAATGGTATTCTTATCTTTTCAGAAATAAAGGGAAATTGAAAAAGCTCCAGAAAGGTGCCAGTCCAAACTTGCCCCTTTCACTGAAGTTCACCTTCTTGTGTGAATAACTGTGTGTCTCAAAGTAGACATTCTCTGAAGATGACCTTCCCTGGACATTCTTTGTAAAGCTGACCCTGTTTTTCTTATATTGTGAAGGCACTTTAAAGCTGTAGGTCAGACGGTCTAGCCAGGGGAGAAGAAATAAGGCTTAATTTCTGGGCATGGGTCAGGAAACGACAGTAGCCCCAGCAGAAACCTAATTACATAAAATTTCCCCTAAGAATGGATGACCTTTTCTGATGCACTTACAAGAGACATGTGGCTGTTTAAAGTGCACTGAACACCCAGCTTTCCTCATGCAGTCTCTAGGCTAATGAGTTTTAGCTCTTCAGTGCAGAGCAATGTCATACCCCAGCTACCACAGCTTTTTCTGCTCCTTTCCTCCATTTGAGTCTTAAAGCATATTTTGCCTCTGGATTGGAATATGCAGCATGTGTTTGGAGAACTTCACATGTTTGGTATTTTCTGGACACTCAGCAGGAACCCAGTTGTGTGTTTAATCTGATAAACCCTCACATCCCTCACTCTGTGAGCTGTTCACACTATGGGGTTACGTGAGAATTCATGCATACTTGGATGTGATGGGCTTCTAAAAATACCATACTCCAATGTACATGCACACTGACAGCAGAAATGCCAGACATTCCTCACTGCTCAAGGCTTTTCTATTGAATGCGTGTGCAGATGAAAAAGAAACTAGTTCATGGAATAAAACCACCTCCTACTAAGGCAGTATTCTGAGAATTCATTTCACAGTTTCTTTGCTGATTTTTTGTAGATTCTTTGTTTCAAATGATTGGCAACTGTGGCCTCAAGTTCTATAGGTCTCCTCCCTTTGGCTATTTAGCAAACTTGACTGTGAAATAAAAATCAAAGGGAGGGCTTCAGTCAAAGGAAATTTGTTATTGAAACAAAAGTGAATCTGCTTCCCTGCCATACTTTCCATGAAAAAAGGGTATTTTTTTTTTCCCTCTGGTACCCACGATGGCATGGCTTTTGTTAGAAAGTTAGCATGCAAGGTTACAGCTGTACATGGTTGCCTGCCAGCTTTTGCAGCCAAATGGTCTAAAGCAATCCATAAGAGCACAGCTGTCTCATAGTACAATGAGGTGAGGAACACATGATGAATAGCTAAGTCTGTGTCTGTGGGTGAAATGGGGAAGGAGAAGAGACCAATGAAGCTTTTGCAGAATGCAAGTAATACAAATTATTCTGAGAATTTTCTGTCAGTTAAATGAGCTATGCATCTGATAGTGCATGAAATAACAGATGGGTTAAAACTAGGATGGCACATCCAACTCATCTTATCTGCGGCCAAGAAAGGGAAACATTTTAATTGCCACCTTCACCATTGCTCTTATGTTTATGGCATTCAGTAAGATCCTAAAGCTGTAAGAACCCATTTCCCATTGAGATGCAGCCATATTCTCAATAAGCAACAATTCTCAGGAGAATCCATGGAATTTTTCCAAAACCACATAACTGTTAAAAAATATTTTGGCATGGTCAGTTCTGCCACCAACCCAAACTATAATTCTGGTAAGAACCATTCAGACTTAAGCGAAGACTAAAAATCTTTCCTTCCGCCCATATTTACTAATAAATATATCTGATGCTTTGCTATCAGTAGAATTTGCTATATTTGAATTCAATAGTACTGAACAAAACATTGCGTTTATTGAATTTTATCTATCATCTTCAAGACTTAAAAGTTATTATCTGGAATTTTTAAAAGCTTGTAACCTTAAAATCAGTCAGGTGTGTGTTAAAACAAGAGTGTGATATTTGTAATTCTTTTGAAACTTCCCGTGGCCCTGAAAGCACCAACAGACCTTACTGGCCCTGCACAGCCTCTGCTGGGCCTCCCCAGTTCCTGCCTGTAGAGTCAGGACCCAATTTCAGTTCAGCCTGGGGCTCTCTGTCCCTCCCTAAACTGTTTTGCAACTTCTCTCTGGAGCCATTTCTCTGGCTCCATCTCTTGCTCCTGATGGGAGCACAGCATCTGGATCTGGGGCTGTTGATGGACCCTGCTACTAGCCCTCAGCCTATGGAACTGCACCCTGATGGTGAGGGTACAGCTTGGCAGATCACCATCGACTCCCATGCCCTTAGGCTGTTGCTGGCCCTTACTACTCCCCTACGTCAGATTTTGATCAATGGATTGGTTTTCATTTTCTGTTTTAAAAAGAAGTATATTTTGTGTACAACTCTGAGGCACCATTTAAATTTCAGCTGACAGTTATATTCTGCCTTCAAAGAAACAGGGAGGTGATCAAGTTTCTCCATGAAGTTATTTGTGTAGTTTCCTCTGTTTCATACTCAGCTCCTTACGTGGTACAAGCACTCTCTGTGCAAATGCAAGCTGACACACAGCTTAGAGGAAAAAAGGTTACAAGATTGGCTGTCCTCAGTATTTGGCAGGAGCTCCACATTTCCAGAGAGCCTTCTCCTGCCAAAAGTCTAGATCATGAGGGTGAGCTAAGCAGTAGTGATGGACAAACTGGCTGCATGGACCCTGCTCTTGATGCACATGCATGGGAAAAATAAACCATAGTGGCCAAAAGTCTTTAGTAGGGATCAGCACCAGAAAAGGCCTTGTGTCTTTCTCTCCTCCTTATTCTCTTTGTTATTCTTAAAGGCAGAAAAGAGTAAGTCTTGCCAAGTATTTTTCCCTCAGCCCTAGCTAGATTACTCAATCCTAATTCCTTCAACCTTTCTTTATTGGCCATGTTTTTAAAACCTTCAGTCATTCTTGTTGCTTGTCTGGGCTGACCCACATTCTTCTTGATCTACACTGCCCAAAAATGGACACGGTACTTCCCCTGAGGTCATACTACTCGCAAGTGGAAGGAGAGTTACTTCATGTGTTTTGCAGTCAAAGCTATTGTTTGTCTATCCCAGTTTGGTATGTTCTGGTTTTTGTAGCAGCCTAATACTGAATCATTTTCAGCTTGTGACTCACTATAGCTCAGAGACCCTTTTCTGTAGCACCAGCAATCATAATTGTTCATCCAGTCATTATACAGCTGATTGCTCTTGCTTGTGTGCAGAACTTGACATTCATTCTTGCTGAATTGCAATGTAGCCTTCCTTAGACATTTTCTCTAAAATTGCTCAGTGATTCTGCTGTAAGCCTATTTTTACAACCACTTTTGTTAGCAGAAGGTGATTAAAGCCACTGTCACTGATGCCTCATTGCCACAGGTAAGGTAGGCAGTGCCATTTCTGTCACTCTTCATTAAGGTGACCCAGACACTGATAGCACTAAAGACACCTCTGTTTAGATGCTTAGGGAGTAGATGTCAACTGGCAATTTAAGTGCTTATACTTCCACTGCAGGCAGTGAAAATATGGTTCAGTGTGATTTCTGAGTATTTGAGGATTATTTACTTAAACAGCACATCAGCACAGTTGTTCCTGAGTGTCATCTGAGAAGCCCTAGGCCAACACAGGCATCCACAGAAGAATGAGAGATGGCATAAAGGAATTTTGGGATGTATGTGCCCTACCAAATGTAGAACAGGTGATTCTAGGACTCTTCAAGTGGCACTGGATCCCTCTGATAAACGGAATCAATCCTTACAAGTTTAGTAGAGGGAGAACTAAAGTGCTCTCCAGGCTTCATTGACAGCACACTTTAAAACTCCATACAGTGTAATTGGAACTTAGCCTATCATGCTGATAGATACTTACATGTTTTAACTGCAAATTTAAGACCTTAATATGTTCCAGCAGGAAGAGGGACTCTGTGGTGGAATGGTTGTTCTCATTCTCACATAAATGCAATGTAAAAGATTTTCTCACAGTTCCTCCCTTTGAAAAGAGAAAATGGAATGCTGCCATTACAATGGAAAAGGCAGGGATTTCACAAGAATACTAGATGATGGACTTAGGTGATGGACTTCGGTGATGAACTTTCTCTGTGTTATGGAGAAAAATTACAATCCTTAATGAATATCCACTTGAATTTCCTTGTGAGCAGCATTTAAAGTTGAAGGTTAGTCGCACACATTTGGTGACAGATACAGAATCTCAGCTTTGCTTGCCGAAGACTAAGTAATGACTGGGAATTTTCCTTTTAGGGCAATCATCTTCTGTAATCTATGATTAATGAGGTCCTGGCAGATAACTCCAGGAATGCCCAGAGTTCCCTAACATTAAACATTTTAACAGATTCTGAACTGAATTTGTTAAACACTTTCAACATCTTTCATGGTTGTTTTTTTTTTAGAGAAATGTTTTATGATATACAAAGGAAATGAGGAAAAGTCAAATTTTCTTTAGCATATGAGGTTAGGAATGATGTATTCTTAGTTTTTCACTGATATTTACTAGGACTGATGTATTCTTAGAGTAGTCCATCAGGTTATTTTTCACTTCAAATGAGACAAACATTTGTAATCCATTTCTACATCATTTATATATCAAAAAAAAATCTTATAGTATTTCAGTTTCAAAGATGATAGCTATAAGCTCCATAGTTTTCTGGGTATTGCTTTCAGGATGTCTCTTTCATGTAATTAGTTGCTCACCCAGTTCTTCAGACTCATTAACATACATCTTAATCCTTATCATTAACTGTAGAATGTCTCCAGAATAGACAGTGGTATCTGCGTATCTAGCATGTGCAAAGCTCATATAAAAAGAATTAAGCTTAATTGATCACTCCATGTTTTCTTTTGTATCATTCTGTCCAAAAATGAATTAATTTCTCAAACCTTTTTGTCACACTCTTTAAAACTGAAGAAAAAATACTGTTTTTTTCCAAGACAAAACATGGAGTTCATTGAAATAGTTTTGTTCCAGATCAGTGAGAATTCATCTTCCGTGAGAAAAGATCAGGTTATTTGAGAGAGGTGTCGTAGCTGGCCATTCTGAGAGTAGTCAGCAGGTCAAAATAAGTGACTGTTCTCCTCTGCCTTGCATTAATGAAATTACATGTGGAATTTTGGTCCAGTTTGGGGCCTTTCAGTGCATAAAAAATTATTAAAAACAGCAGATTCAGCAGACATACACTAAGACACAAGTGTGCATAAAGAATGAGAAGGATCAAAGACAGATCGACTTACTGATCTCAGTAAAGAAAAGGAAAATGGGAGATGTCTAATTGTTATCTCCATCTGCCTAAGAGGGGGAAGATAAATTTAAACTCTTCTCAGACACGGTCAGTGAAAGGAGGCAACAGCCACAACTTGCAGCAAAGGAAATTCCAGCTAGATATAAGTATAAAATTTTCATTGTGACAGTGGTTAAGCACTGGAGGAGGTTGCCTAGAATGGCGGTGGGGTCTTTATCCTTGAGTCAGTCAGAACTCCATCTGGCAAGGTCCCAAACAGCCTGACTTGGCTTGGTAGCTAGCCCTGGTTTTAGGGAGGCAGTTGGACTAGATAGCCTCCTGAGATACCTACCAACCAGATTTTTTTTATTCTAAATAACATGCAAACCAAGTGATGCTGAAGTTTTATTTTTTTAATACTGGTTTCGCATCACTTTTAATTAGGGGATAGGGAGACAGAAGGAAAAAAAGAAGGGTAGGAAGCACCAGTAACTGAAGCTATTAGCTTTTTTTAATTGAATAAGAATAACCCAAAAATCCATGTCAACAGCTGACATTTACTTAATTCAAGCATTCTTAATTAAAAATAATAGCATTTTTATCGAGCCTCTTTATCTAAGTTTATGGTGCATTTATTTCTCATATGACACTCCATTACTGTCAACCATGACCTGAGAAACTTGACAGATGGAGAAAGAACAACAGTTCACTGGCAGAACTGAGAGCCAGATGCGTTCCTCCCAAAGAAGTATTTAAAGCTTTAGACAATTTTGCCTGTTTCCTGTCAGGGGAACTCTTTTTTTAACTGCTGTAACTTTTAATGGATTTTCAAAAGTAGATGAATACTATGCATGGATTGTATATCCATTATCACAATTGGATAAAACATGGTCAGCTTGCTAGGTCGTATTAGAAAGCACTTCACTGGTAAACATCTTTACTGATGTAACTTCCAATTGATTTGTATTAAATAACATTCACATCATCTGAGTCCCCATATTGCAATGAATTTCTGGACAAAGAAAAGGGAAGGCGTACATGGGGTCTGTTTTTTCTCCCAAGATCCCAGCATAAAACAGAACTGTGAAGAAATAGCCACCATAGAAAAAGGCTCTTCTGTTCCAGCTGCTCTATTACGACAGCTTGAGCCTTTGAACGTTCTGTCTCCTGTTGAGCTACTCCTTTTCCTGTCTTGTTTTCTCCAGCCTGACAGCTAATTCTGCTCCCTATTCGCTTCTGCCTTCCTTCAGACTTCTTTTCACAGCTATCCTTTCCGCTCTCATTTTTGAATCATAGTGGTGTGAACACTTCTGGCATGTAACTGTAATTAATCATGAGCATGCATCCAATCTGCTTTGCTGTAAGACCTCTCTGAGGCAAACATACAGTGGGGTTCCAGTTTCCCTGGAATTTTTTACTGTTTGAGCTTCAGTGGATTCTTAGTAAGTTTCGACAGGACTGGATATTTTACTATTTGACTCTACTTTTTCATTAGGCAGGCAACAGAGAAACTCAAAAGTTAGCCACTATTGCTCAAATTGCAAAGTTTGCATGACCTATATGGATTTGTTTTTTTCCCCTGGTGGCTGAATGCATTTCTTATAATTGACTTTCTGGATGGATGCACCAGCTTGTTTTCCACCTTTTTTCATACGCATTCATTTCTATAGACATGATGAAAGATGGTAATAAACAAAGGATATTACATTGGCAAATTCACAATGTTAAAACTGTAAATAATTGTGGGAAATGGTTGTGAAGAATCTTAATAATGGTGAAAGCAACAAAAAGATGTTAATTATTGTCAGACAACTAAGCGTATTTCAGCCCAGCCTTTGCTGGAAGCATATGTTTCAGCTTGGTGTAGCAGGCTGCTATGTAAACTGTTACCTATGGGGAAGTTTCTTTTCCTTCTATAGTAGGAAGCTGGTTCATACTTTTAAACCTGAGGGCTTCTGTATCAAAGAAAAGTTCTCTGAATCTTTTGTATCCTCTGGATAATTTTACTATTCATACAAAGGTCAAATACTTCTTGGAATACAGCTAAGCCATTTGGCTTCAGTAATGTCACGTCTTAATCTTGTCAAAATGTATTCACTCTTCGCAGCCCATAAAACATATGGGAATATCTCATAGCAGAGAGTACATTCAGGTTAACAAAATTCATCCACTGGAAACAGAATGAAATGCAGTGTTCAGAGCAGGGGGAAATTCTGCTGAAACTGTGAGCTGGAATGGAAGGAAGATACGGATTTTTCAGTACAGCACACAGTAAGTGAACAGCGTTGGAGCAAATGTGATGACTCAGTGTTGTTAAACAGAAGCATTAACATCAGTCCCCAAAGGAAATAGCTTGGGTTTAATCCCTATATCTGACTCCCACTTAAAGCATTAACAACTGCAAATGAAGATCTAGGATAAAAGAAAGTTGTGTGTTAAGATGACTGGAAGTCCTCTGTATACTAGAACAGGAGTGGTATCTGCCAGAAAATACTGCTGGAGTTTCATTTAGATATATAGAAAATCAGTACAACCAGCAAAAAGAATCTATAAACTAATTGTGAGATATATTCATAATCAAATCTGATAGTTAAGCTTATAGATTTGTTCTGTTTGTATATAAAACTGGCTGCATCCTGGAAGGTCTCAGACTGTGATCTCTAATTCATTCTGTAATGGCTGCTGAATTGGTAACTCCCATTAACTTATTAATTCTTTGCAGATGTTTTGAGGTGCAAAAACTCAAGATGCTCAGTCCTGAAAAAGGCTCAGGCTTCAAAGCACAGTTTGTCTTTTCCTCTCACATATTATCCAACATGATTTTTTTCCTTTTTTTCTTACTAAACAATGAGAAATACCTTTCTCACTGTGAGATTTACTGCTTCTTACAAGTATCTGACAGTTAACTTTGGCAGTCATTTTGTTACAGGAGGATGCAAGAAAAATCTGAAAGTTCTGGGACTCTGCTCATCTGGCAGCTGAAGGATTCCAGCAAAGCCTTGCTTGGCCTGAGGCTGAGAGGATGGAAGTTTTAATTGCCCATGTGAATACCCTAAATCAAAGAGGAGCCTGCATATTGAGGGGTATTTGCCAGTGTAACTGCCTGAGAATATATATGAGAGTTCAGCTGTTCTTGTGTTTCATGGTTTTTAAATGTCGAAAATGCACTGTACTCATTTGGATGCACTGAATAATTACACTGTACGGTTATTAACACAAATCAGGCAGTTTTCCCCATTCAGTATTTTTCCCCGAATTCTAAGACATGTGATGTAATAGTATGATATCTTGTTGATTCCTGATATAATTTCTAATAATTTACAACAAATTTACAGACTTGCACACACTGATATTGCTAGGAGTACTTCAGTTCACCATTTTTTTTCATCAGGCACTTGTTTTCCATCATTTGCTCAGGAACTTTGTACAGACAAACTTACCGTGGTGCTAACATAATGTTATTCAGCCATGTATGTGCTTTTATCCACAAACATTTGTGGCCTAGAAAACATTTCTCCAGAAGATACTCTATCTCAAGTGAGAAAGAGGTTTCTGCATCTTCCACAGGTAAAATGATATTCTATGAAGGATATCAGTGTGTACATATTAGCCACACAAATAGGAATAATGTTGGAGAATCGGTAGGGAAACTCCATGATTCAGTCTAATTTGAACCTTAGCATACCCTTATTAAGCACGCTGTGGGTTTTCTTGTGCAAACAGCTGCATTCAGGAATGTCCCAGTTGCGTGTTGATTTATGGCTTTCCCAAATCTGTGGCACATCCAGTGAGAGGAGAGTAAACTGAAAAGTCAAGCTCTGTATTCTTAGAGGCAAGAACTGTAGAATCAAAGAACATTGCAAATGGGCTTTAATGCCAGTATTTTCAGTGAGGTAAAGTTTGTACCAGCTGGAGATTCAGACCATATATTTTAAATACGGTGTTTCTGCTACTTTTTGTGACTTAAGACTTTAGAACACAATCTCTATATGCAGGTCTAGCAGAACATGACCTTAAGGAAAGCTAAAGGGTAAGGGGCTATATTCATTGTAAGAACTACTTCCTATGGCAGGTTTATAATCTTAGCAGAGAAACACAGGTTTGGTTTAGGAGTAAAGCAGAAATCGGCCTGACAGTAGGCCAATACTAACAACTTCTCCCACCCTCAGGATTTTTGCATAGCTGCACTATTGCTACATTAGCTGTAAATCAACATGTGAATGCTAAACTAGATCACCTCCCTCGACCTGCCGGTCACACTCCTTTTGATGCAGCCCAGGATGCAGTTGGCTTTCTGGGCTGTGAGCACACACTGCCGGCTCATGTTCACTTTCTCAGCAACCAGCGTCCCCAAGTCCTTCTCTGCAGGACTGTCCTGAATCACTTCACTGCTCAACCTGTAGCTGTGCCTGGGATTGTCTAGCCCAGGTATAAAGACCTTGTACTTGGCTTGGTTGAACTTCAGGAGGCTGGCTTTGGCTCACCTCTCAATCCTGTCCAGATCCCTCTGGATGGCATCCCTTCCCTCCAGTGTGTTGACTGCACCACACAGCTTGGTTTCATTGGCAAATTCAGTCCCACTGCCTATGTTGCCAGAAGGGATGTTGAACAGGATCAGTCCCAACATCAGGGCCCGAGGGACACCACTCATTGCCTGGCTCCATGAGAACACTGAGCCATTAACCGTGAAACAGATGCGATCAGCAGCAGTCCCTTGAATTTACGGTAATGCCAGTCTGAGAGTTACTTTCTTTGTATGTCTAATTACTAAAATAGAGTTTACAGCTAATGAAAAGGCCTTGCATTTCTGCTGGTCTAGAGAGTAAAATTTTTTGTGCACCTTAGCTCTTTTTTTTTCAGTAAAAGATTGCCATGGATAATACCTTTCAAATCTATGCCAAATATGTGCTGCCAAAATGGCTTGACTCCAAAAGTTTTGCAAGTAGATGTCTTTGAATGTTTCCAGAATTAATTTTGAAGTCTTCTGTTACTAATGTAGATTCAGTGCAGAGAAAACCGTCAAAAGTTTTAGCACATTGCCTCCTGTATACCTCACTTTATTAGAGGACTGCGTATTGCTAGATCTTCTGTCAGCATAAATCAATGTGGTACAACCATGAGGTTTTTTGCCAGCTCTGATCTAGTGTCTAGTCAATCCTTGGCCTGTCCACTAAAACAACAGTTAAGTTTGCCAAGTTGGACAAACTAGCTGTGTCTGAATGCTTCTGCTTTGCTATGAGAAATGTGGGCCTATAGTACCAAGAAAAAGAAATATTGTTTGGTGCCCCAGATGAAGAATCTTCTTTACCCTTAAATTAATTTGATTGTCCGCTTCTCTTACACTTATACTTGGGTTTTTTTTCACCCACATCATACAACTCAGAATAGCAATCATCTGTCACTGTTTGTTCTGGATCTTAACCCAGCTTCTGTAGAAGTCAAGGACGAACTCCCACTGGCTGATGAGACAGAAGATCAGTCATCAAAAGCAAAAATATCCCTGGAGTACTAGCTCTGCACAGGGGCATACATGAGAAGATGGCCACACAGCCACAGTGCTTATTATGGAGAAGGGAATTTTTCTGGGGAAGAAGCAGTCAGGATATTTATCAGAGCTTTTTTTCAGATTGTATTCTGGCATTAGCATGCTTTTTCATTGTGAAAGTTCTTCTATTAGCTGGATCCTTGCCAGGTAGGCTTTTTGTTTTGATACTGCCTTGTAACTTTCCCTGGAAAGTTCCCAAAATATGCCTGAATATTTATCTATTTTTCTAGTCCAAGTTAAATATTTTTTTCTATTTACTACATGTAAAAAACTCAGCTAACAGAAACAAAACAGAAAACAGTAAGGAATTTGGGTGTGATTTTTCAAGTATTTTTTTCCCACTAACTTTGATTGCATATATCAGGACAATTAAGTCTACTTAATTAAGTTTATAACAACACTGTCCTCCTCAGATGAAACAAAGTTTGGGTCCTGAAAGAAACAATTTTTGGATAAGCCCCACAAAGCAGATCTCAAAAGCTGTGTGACACACTACTTGTGTTTTAAAATATAAAACTATTCTGGCACTATCAAGAATTTGCTTGTTGGATAGAGACTTGGTCAAGAAATGAAGGGATTCGCAGAAGAGTGACCCATACACCTTTTCAAAGGCTGAAGACTGGGAGGGGGAAAGTGGAAAAGAACAGATATTTCTACACTTCCTTTTTAAGCAGATGTGCTCAATTCCTGTCTCGCCTTTCTCTACCTGTCTTCCATGATCTCATATTTAAGCTTCTTCATATACTGCATCTTTTATTTCTTCTCTGAGACTGATGTGGACAGTATCACAGTTCTTGACAGTGTGTTGGCACAGAATAATATTTATATTATCAGTGTTGCTAAAGGATTTGGAAAGATTTGTCCTATAATACCAGTACTGGGTACTCAGTCATCCAGACAGTGTAAACTGGTGCTCAGTCCCACCAGTGTAAGGCCTTAGCACTTAACGCATGGTAACTGGTGAGTGGGTGTTGGCTGCCTTTCCTACTTTTGGGAGCTGCGGCATATAAGATGCTGTACTTTTGTTTTAGGGTACACAAGACATTAAATTTGACTAAGACACTATGAAATAGAAATGTACCAGACTTTCTATGGTTAAGAATACACTCAATATGGTTATTTTTGCATGTTTATTATCTTAGCTGTCAATATTTTGGTTTCTGATCTTTTCTTTCTTATTTGCATTTCTTTAGCTTTGTGGAATGCATGTTTGTTCTCCTATTCCATGCATTTCTAGTTAGAGGTGGGACCTCACGGGTTTATCACATAATGATTATTTCCTATCCTTTATAGGAAGATGTTTGCTTTTAGAGCAGAATTTTGCCATCTCCTGTAGTAATGGGTTTTTAGCATTTTCTTGCATTTTGTGATGTGGAAATGCTCCTTATTAGAGAGCACATCCCTAAAACCTGGGGTTTTTTTCTTCATTCTCTTGCATCCTTTCTCTCAATAATTGGAGTGCCTTCATGTACTTCAGTAGATTTAGCTGGATAAAAGGTGTTGTAGTAAGATTTTTCTTGAAACTGTGTCTGGTCTTTCCACAGCCAGTCAGAAATCAGTAACAGTTATACTACAAATCCTAATTTGGACATTGGTGATTTAGGATTTTGCAGTTCTTTAATATTAATTTTACTCTTTTTCCAGCTTAATCTCATCAGTTTTTATTTTCCAATTTAGCCCCTTTTGCTTTTGTCCTCCATGAAGACACACATACATATACAGGCATGAACATATACACAAATCCTTATTTCTTTAGTATAGTCTGTGGTAATATATTCAGAATTTTGCAATCTCTTTTTTTCTCAGAGAAGAGGAAACTTTAATGAATTGATAGAATTTGAAGTGGAAATGAACCTGGTAGGCAATGCTTCTGGGAAGTGAGTTTGAACTGATACCACTCATGGCTAAATGATATAACATACATCTCCTCCAATTCTGTCTATAAAAAAGCAGATTCTTAAATTAATATTTTTGATTGTCGTATTAACATTTCTTCATATGATGAGAGATGCTGTAATGTTTTCATTAATAGATAAGAATGCTATTATTTAGTCCTGCTATTGCTATTTTCATTTACATATTTATCCTTAGGGTAAATTTGAGTCAAAATGATTTCATTTTTTTCCAATGGGAAGATGATATGACATAGCATCCTGCAGGAAAAACTTAATATCTGTCTGAGACAAAAAGGATTTGCTTGTAATAACTTTGCAGTCATTCTGGACTATAAGCTTAAAAATGTAACCAATCCATTATTTCTATTAGGAGTAATGCAGAAAAAATAGGATATGAAGCTGTTTAGGTGTGGGTTTTTTTTTTTTTTTTCTGAAAACAGAACTTCCCATGGAGTGTGAGACAGTCTGTGGCTTGATTCATGTATATTTTATCTGAAACAGTCTCGTGGTTTGAGGGATAATCTCATTTCACACGGTGAAGGGGGGAGGGCAACTTTTAAGTGCAGTCAGTAAAATGACATTAACTACAGTGAATACGCATATGCAAACAAACACAAAGTCCTGTGTGAACTGGTCCTCAGCTTCCTGTGGGAATGACATCTTCAGTGGATTATATTTGAGCCCACTGAGAATCAGTTGGGATGACAGCTGAGCTGGAAGCTATGCAAGAGTATTGGCTGCTGTCTGATTTCATATGTTAGTGATACCTATACTTAGCCTACTGTCCAGGGTAGTAACAGTAAAATTGGTACAAAGTATGGCTGTAAAAGGAGTCTGAGTGTGATTCTTCCAGGCAATTGTAGCACTATTGTCAAGTTTCTTTCTGAAATGTGTTTTCTGTTTATGTCTTTTTTTATGGATCAAGGACAATCAGTTGTTAGTAATGGTCATTTTCATGCCTTATCCTTGGTACATTTTTTGATAGCAAGGTAACTTCTTAAAAGTAAAAACTCTTACAGTGTAGGAATTATATGCACAGAGTTGAATTAGCAAGTTATGTATATGGGCAATGTTATACAAAGCCCAGAACAGAGATCTGTTTCTAACTTGCTGCCCTTTCTATCTGTGAATATATATTTAGAATTACATTACCTTGCTTCGTCAGGTATATGTAGGGATGGTATATGAACAGTTCAAAACACTCATGGCCTTTGACCAAAAGCTTGAGGGGGATGTGTAAATCAGGTTCCCTTAGTTCCGTCAAAAGTCCTGCCACTAAATAATGCTATTAGGATCATTTAGAAGTGATTTATTGATGTGAATATCATAGCAGTGATATAACTTATATTTCAAGTAGGAAGAAAAGTTTCAAATAGGAATATGAAGGCTTTTGTACACATTGATAAGGTTCTTTTGAACCTTCTCTTCTTCAGGCTAAGCAGTCCCATCACTCTCAGTCTTTTCTCATATGGCAGATGCTTTTCATCTTGATGGATCTTCACAGGATTCATTCCATTATGTCCATGTCTCTCTTCAGCTGAGGGACTCAGAGATGTACTCAGCATTCCAGACTGGGTCTCACCATTGCTGAGCAGAGGGCAAAGATCACCTTCTTCATCCTGTTAGCAGCACTCTGCCTAATATAACCCAGGAAGCCATTGGTCTATGCTGTTGACAGCCCATGGCCAACTTCATATCACCAGGTCATCCTGGGCCTTCTCTGCTTTCAAGCTGGCTGTCCCCAGCTTGTGCTATTCAGCCAGAGCGCAGGAAGTAGTCTTGGTCTCAGCCTCCTTCATAGGAGCTTGTTTCAGAAACAGCTCAGGCTATAATGGCTTTTCAACTTTATTCAGCCAAGCTGAGTGTATGAAAATGACCGCTGTGAATATCTTTCCCTTCAGCCTGTGGAGTATTTTTAACGATCTTGTCATTCCCTTATAAAATGAGCAAGAAATTAGGAGCAGCAGCTTCTGTCTGAATACCTACGAAATTAATCTGGAAAGGAATCTAAAGAGCAGAAATGTCATAGAAGTGCTGAAGTGAAACAGCTTTATAAGAGATCTAATGTGCATCCTCACTCCCTTTCACTGAAATTACATAGGTTTGGGATTACTATTCTTGCTTTTAACTTACCAAAACAACATTTAATATGTAATTAAAATTAAATCACTTAATAAATGCTTGTTTTCAGAGCTATTTCCTAGGAATCATCTGCTTTCAGCTTAATTCTAGCTGAGGCTTAGTGGTGGGACTGGCCTCTGCAAACTCAAGCTATTTTCTGTCTTTGCTTGAATGCAGATATTCTCTTTCGAGACTACAAGTCTGCCAATGCTAAACAATTCCTTCAGTCCTGATCTAGAAAGAGTATTTTTCTTGTCTTTGTGCAACAGTCACAGCATCTTATTTTACATTATCTAAAGTAATTCCAGGTTTTCTCTGCAGTCCGAAGGTTGTTTGCCCCTAGCATATGATTTTTTTAGATGCAGTAAAGAATATGTTCAGTGTATCCTGCCATTAATATATGCTAAGATCTTGTGGATGTAAAAGAAAATGGAGCAGCTTGGCAGTATAAAATGTTGTGTGTGAAGTAGGTGGATTAGGTTTAGCGTGAGGTGTCCCTGCCCATGGCAGGGGGGTTGAAACTTGATGATCTCAACCCTAACCATTCTATGATTCTATTTCCCACTAATATTACTTTTGGTTTTTTAAGTTTTATGCATTGAATCAGTGGCACTTCATTTGATGTGTATTTTCCTTGAATAATCCAAGAAAGTGAGGGTCAAATGGAAAATGTTTTAAAGGTCTTGTTGATTTAGTTTAGGAATAAGTTCTGCATTATGCTTCATATGCTACTCAAAATCAAGTTGTTTGTCATCATTTAGCAATATTTTACAATGTGCTTTTCATTCAAAGCCCTTTTCATCTTGACTGAGCCTGCATTTTATACGTAGTACAGATACATAGAGTGTACAAACTCTGTACATATTATACCATCTAAAGTACCTTAAATGTAACCAAAAAAAAAAGAAATCTAAATCCTTCTTTTCATTAAATACACGCTATTGGTCTTTTTGAATGCCTGATATGAGACCAGAACTGTATCTACCTTTAAAATACAAAAAACGCAACAATTCTGCTATAAACAGGGCTCTGCTCAATGCAGCAACATAATCTGTCTTCAGTTGGAACAATAACTTGGATTAGACTCAAGAGCAGCCCCTTTTCTTACCGTGAAAGGAAGAAGCTTTGAGACGAGCGGGACTGTAAAACTTCTATGTGACATATTTGAAAAAAATGAATAAGGAAGTTATGTAAACACTGTGTCCTCGTGCTCTGCAAAGGAAGGAGCTCTCTGCTCCCATCTTTTGGTGATCCCCAGGAAATCTGCTGGTGTTATCCATACAATATGTTTTAGTGTCCAGAGTTCAGCTGTAATACCTGTCTTTGTCCTCCTTAGTAGATGGTGCAGTGCTGTGTTTTGGTTCTAGTCTGGGAAAAATGCTGATAACATACCAATGTTCTAGTTGCTAAGTAATGCTTACTTCGATCAAGGACTTTTCAGTCTCATACTCTGCCAGTGACGAGGGGCATAGGAAGCCAAGAGAAAGCAGAGACAGGACACCTGAACCAAACTAGCCAAAGGTGTATTCCATACCTCAGCACATCATGCACAGTATATAAACTGAGGGGGAGTCACCCATAAGGCCCAGATGTCTGCTCCAGTCAGGCTGGGTATCTGTCAGTGGGTGGTGAGGAATTGTATTGTGCATCATTTGTGTTTATTGCTTTGCTTTTTATTTTTCCTTTTCCCTTTTTAGTTCTATATTGTCTCCCCTCGTTATTTCCCTTGTCATTATTATTGGTGGTACCAGCAGTGGTTTGTGTTATACCTTAGTTACTGGACTGTTCTTATCTCAACCTGTGGGAGTTACATTCTTTCGATTCTTCTTCCCATCCCTCTGGGAGCAGGGGGAAGGAAAGGGGGGAGTGAGCAAGAGGCTGCATGGTTCTGAGTTACCAACTGGGCTTAAACTATGGCATTTAGCCAGGACTATATCTGGGCAGAGGCTTCAGATCTCCTCAGTGGATAGATCACGCACAGGAAGCAATCCCCTGTTCACTGACAGAGGAAGACCTGGATACTATCTCCAAAATCTTTGCAGGATGTTGTTTTAAAAATCATTGGTAAGTGCCACTGTAAGAATGTAAAGAGAAATAGGGGTTCCTTCTTCATCTACAAATCCTTCTCAAGGGGAAGAAATGCCACAGCCTCCACTGTAGAAACGTGGCTCTCAGCCAGGATAGCCTGCAGGGCTGCATGATCCCAGAGGCTAGCAGCTTCCATGGGAATGACAATATAGGAACAAGACGTACTCCCTTAGACACTGAAGATTGATCAACCTGGCCTATTGTATCCATGCACTTAGAGATGGTGTTTTGTGCTGACATCAGAATGCTAGCAAGGGTAACAGGTGAAGGAAAGCAGCACTTACCTCTTGGATTATCATATAAAGAGAGAATTGATTGAGGGAATATCTATTAAATAATAGTGTTTTCCCAGGTAGATACTACATGTGTTTTTTTCCTTGGTAAGGTATTCCTTGACTTGTGTGCAAATTCACTGCTTGTGAGAGAGGTAAAACTATGAAGTTTGCCTTGGTAGAGCAGATAATGGTTTTCAGCGCAGGCTTGAGATAATGATGGCTGTCCTTTTCAAGGGGATGGCAAGCTGTTTGGATCCAGACCTTGCTGTTAATGATCCCTCTCAGGAAGGTCACACTTGAAAAATGAAAATGCTTTCAGATCTCAGCTAGCTACTGCTTTGGTAAAAAGGTAATGTATGGCAACCTGAGAATACAATGTATGACACATATGTGATACATAAAATGAATCTTCTAGACCCCTCAAGTTTTGAGGGTGTCACAGATGTAGTTTCTCTGCCAGCTTCCTACCTTACCTACTAAATGCTGCCCAATGTCTTGCCCATGAGAGCAATCACTATATGGGCAAAATGGCAGCCTGTGAAGCAGCAGTTGATGATCCTCCACAGGCCTTCCTGAGTTCCTGTCATTTTGTCTGCCCATTGGCACAGAAGGAACTGAGAAAAACAAAAATCCAGCTAAACTTTATCTGGGCTCTGCATTTCCTTTTGGATTACAGACAAATTTCTAAAAACCTGGCAACCTTGGCCTCTTTCTTTCAGTCAAATGAGCAATGAGATTTTAGAGGGATTTTTGATCATTTTCCTGTCAAGATATCATAAATTCTGAATCTATTTAAAGGAAAATTCTAAAATTTTCTCCTTGTATTTGTTCTCACTCTAGATAACTTAGTTGAAATTACTGAAGATGTCTCTCTTTTTCTTATACTCACTTTTACTATGAAACAGCTACAGTGGTTCCAGACTGCTTACCAGCTTGTTCACTTAAATGAGGCAGAAACTTCTAAGTAGGTGCCATGATTTAAGCCCAGCCAGTAACTCAGAACCACTGCTGACTCACTGCAGCTGCTCGCTCACTCCTTCCCTTCTTCCTCCCCTTTCATACCCACCCTCCCAGAGGGATGGGGAGGAGAACTGAAAGAATGTAGCTCCCATGGGTTGAGATAAGAACAGTCCAGTAACTAAGGTATAACACTAACCACTGCTGCTACCACCAGTAATAATAATAACGGTAAGGGAAATAGCAAGGGGAGAGAGTATAAAACTGAAAGGGGAAAAAAAAAAGGCAAAGCAGCAAATACAAATGGTGCACAATACAATTCCTCAACACCTGCCGACTGATACCCAGTCTGATCTGAGCAGTGACCTGGGCCTTATGGGTGACTCCCCCTCAGTTTATATACTGTGCATGATGTGCTGAGGTATGGAATACACCTTTGGCTAGTTTGGTTCAGGTGTCCTGTCTCTGCTTTCTCTTGGCTTCCTATGCCCCTCGTCACTGGCAGAGTATGAGACTGAAAAGTCCTTGATCAGAGTAAGCATTACTTAGCAACAGCTAGAACAGGGATGTATTATCAGCATTGTTCCCAAATACGTATTGCCCATTGTTACTAAAACACAGCACTGCATCATCTACTAAGAAGGAGAAAAATAACTACTAGGTTCAAAAATGGAAAATGGAATGTTACATGACAAGAATTCTTGTAACACAGTAATCGCCTATAGTACCTCCACATTTTTAAAGTTTATCTCATCTTTTTCACAGCAGGTAACTCAAGTTATTTGGGCCAAATCTCATATATATGAAGTGAATTAATTTTATTTACATTACATATGTGCAGATTGTGATTCATTACTTATGCTAGAGCTGTAGACCTAAGTGTTGAATACAGTAGATTTAAGTGTTTTAAACACTAATCCATTCTGGTTTTTAAAGATTATTTAGGACATAATTAACTCAAAATAGAAAGGAAATTACTTACAAATGCTCCAGGATATCATAGGTACAATGGTATTTTTTTATTGAAATTATTGTAATTCACTGTACTCTTTCTTGCAACCCCCACCAATGCAATATCTGAATAGTATATCTGGAGATAAGTTCTCCCAAATCAGTAAAAACTATTTTCCACATGATGTCTCATCTACAGCCACTGCACAACTGAAAAAAAGCCCTGTATACAGATGCTTTGATCTTCAGACAAGGACTGGACAAAATATTTCTCCACATTTTAGCAACTTGGCATGCATAAATAAATTCTTCCTTCTACTTCTTCTGTCAGAGCATCATTCCCAAGCTCTATGTCACTCTTCCAAATTCTATCTTCCTGTCACTGTATATAACATTGCTAAACACCTGAAGTAAAGAAACAAAGCAATCTTTAACCCCACCAGACTGCAGTGAAGCTAGGGCAAGGGAAAGCAAAGTCAGGCCCAGAGTATTTAAAGTGCAGCTGTGGCGGAAATGAGGAAGGAAGGAGAAATGTGGGAGGATGAGTAACAAAACCAGAGAAGTGTATGGAAACTCCTAAATTTTCTCAGGGGCATTCTCCACCCCACAGCACAACGTGTTTCTTAACTTTTTAAATCTCCAACGTAATTATACAAAATCTTTGTCTCTCCCACTGTATCCAGTTTGGGCTTTACTTATGTGCCACTGACCTCTTTGTAAGAATCATTTGAGATAGCAAATGTAGACATCTGCTCTTTGTAGTAAAGTAAAATGATTTTAACCCACTGCTAAGATGTCTGGCAAAAGATTTGTTTCTTCTAGATAATTAAGCCCGGGGTAAGCTGCTGTATTTTCCTGTCCTAAACTACTTTTCAGGAAAAGAGAATTTGCAGTTGGCCTAAACCTTTGAGCTCTGAAGCGGGGAACTTGCTATTGCTTTGTTCTCACCGGATGTTTCTCAGCAAGCAAGTGTATTTATAGTAAATATGGGACGAAATAAAATTAGATTTAATTTGCCTTCTTGATATATGGGAAAAAATATATGAGCATGAAAATGAATGTTTTCAAAAGCTGCCCAACTGAAACAAGTTTCACTTTTTAAAGAGATAAACCAGCCTCCATCTTCTGAAAAGCAGTCTCTAAGCTAATACTTAGGTCTGAAATAAAGTTGTATGAATTTAAAAGGAGTTAGCTGCAGCATACAACAAAGTCACAAACAAAACTCCTCAATTTTAGCCATCTTCAAATTGCTTTCATCTTTGTAGTCACATCTCCAAGGAATATTAATGGAAATTCTAGTTTAGGACATGTAGTGACTCGTAAATAAGAAAGGACAGTGTAAGCGAAATAGACAAACCCAGAAGTTTCCCTGGACACCAGTCAGTTTTGTAAAGAAATTAATTTCAGCTCATATTTAGTCACAAAACTCTTTTTCACAGGCTAGCAGCCTGAGAGCAAGTGTAGGCTATGGGTCTAGAAACTTTGGGCAATATTGTGTCCAGGTGTGCTTTCTGCACATGAATGCAGTCCAGAAATTGAGATTTTGAATTAGGAACCCATTTAAGATGAGATATAAAGGCTCAAGGCTTGAACATCAGTTCCTCAGAAGGCAAAATGCTAAATGAAAATTTGAAGGCTGATATTCATGCTTCAGATTCAAAGTGTCGCAGTGCTGGTGTGAAATAGAAGACATGGTAGAAGAACCATGTCAACATAAATGAGCAGCATGCAGAGAGTAATGCATCACAGAAATGTTAATAAGAGTGTGGCTGTGTGGTAACCAAACTCCTTACTGCAAAGATGAGGACAAAAAGAAGAGCTGGCAGCAGCAGTAGCTAGTAACACTCAGAGTCTGGAGCTTACATAGGAGGTGATTGTAGCCATTTGTAAGGCTTTCTTTTATATCTTGGCTTAACTGGGAATGAAAAAACTACACAGACATTTACTTTGTAAATGGATGTGAACTGCATTTTAAGACACAGTGATTAGCACAGCCTGTTCTTACATTTTCTCCTCAGGTATTTGAAAGTAAACTTGTGAACCTCTCCTGTTTTACCCCATCAAGCAGGAGTTGAAAAATAAAATATGGTTATGTTTATAAAAAAAAAACCATAGTGCTTAGACTTTCAAAATGATAAAATGAGCATGTCAGGCAGAAATATGTTCTCCAGTGAAACTCAACATCAGCAAATTCTATATTCTGATTTTTCACTAAAAATTCTATTTCTTTAAAAGAAAACGCTGGCTTATTTACTTACCTGTGCTGGCCTTCCTTTAATATCCCCATTTGAAGACCTGAGTTCCTTATAAAGGCTGCAATAATCAGTGTAAGCAGTGTAATAACGTAGGCAACTATTTGTCAAATCCAGTAACAAGCAGCTGCTCTCTCTTTATCTCCTTACACTGCTGCAGGAAAAGCAGGGAGCAATAACTAATCACCCTGCATGGAAGTTACTGCATTGCAGTCTTTTAGACCTGTGCAATCCCTGAGGAGTGAGCTCTGAATTACTAGAAGGTGCTCCTGTACAGCAAAACACAATAGCCAGTTTCTGTCTCAGAATGACTTGATTTTTTAAGCATAAAAAATCACTAAGAAATGTGGAATGATTGGCTGATGAATGGTACATTTCTCTTGTGCTACATATTTATAAATCTGGCTGGTTATAACAGACACAGCATCTTTTCAAACCCGGCATTGACACAGCCTTTATTAAGGTAGGTAAGTAACGGATATATCTGAATTTACTCAGACATTGTATCTTCTTTTATGACAGAAATCTCTGATTTAGACTGAGTAATTGTGCCAGCACAGTAATACATCGCACTTTAGTCAATTTGAATGTTTAACTTCAATTCACTTAACATGATATACATGGAAAATATGAAGTACTCTTGATGTTGCTACATATAAATGCTATTTTGGAAAGCTGCACAGGAAAAATAAAGGAGTTCAAAATTTCAGTTATGGCAGAAAGAAAAGTCCGAAAAACAATGGCCCACTGGGCACAGTTGCATAATGAAAAGTTGCAGATTATGTTAAAGTGGTTGCTAGTTCATCAGTGTTCTGAAAGGCTCCTGGAAAGTTTTGTCTTTATTAATAGGATAGTTTCTAAGGAATAGAGTGATAATTACAATTAGCAAACTAGGCATTGCTAGGACACTACTGAGACACCTCTTAGTCCAAATTGTTGTGGAAACAGGTTTCGTTCCTTGGAGCAATGCAGACACACCACTGCCTATGGAAAGAAGAGGAACTTTGTTAATCTTCTCTGAGGAAGTGTTCTTTATAATGAAGTCCAGACTATCCGGAAAAGGAATGGAGAGAATGTCATAAGTCTTTGATACTGTCAATAAGAAAAATGATGAGAATTGGCTTTTAAGAACAAAAAAAAAAAAAAAAAAAAAAAGTGACTGAAAAAGAATTGTGACTCTAACATACATTTTGGATTATGAAATCTTTGTTGTTCCTGACTGAAAATAAACACTGAAATTTTACTACTGAGCTTTCCTGGTATGTATAGTAACTATACTTGGAAAGGAAATACGAATTTTTTTTTATTTTACATGAATTTTCCATATATGAAAAATTAATGAGATGGAGACGGAAATCTATGAAGAACTGGCCTGCAATATAGGCATATCTCTCTCAGACAGGCATCCCCTGGAAAATTTAAAATCCTATAGAGTACTGAGGAAAACCAAGGACACAAATTGCACTATATTTTGTGAGGTGGGGTTTTGCACCAGTCCCTGCAGAGTATTCATTGCCAGCAATCAACAGGCAGAAAGGAGACAGCATTATACTCTGCTATAGTAACAGAGAGGATGATGAATGCAGTGCAGCGCAATGTGGCAAAAACGTCAGGGTGTTATTTGTATATATATTGTTAGAGGTCAGCCAGTGGTGCAGCATGTAATCTAGTCTGAAATTTACATAGTTTGTAACTTCTCCCCCCTTCATCATACCTTTTCTTTCTTGTTGCCCTTTAAAGATACTCTATCTTACTGTATATTTCTGGGGAGACTGATGACTTTCTGAAAAGCTGTGCTATGGTCTGAACTTCAATACTAAAATCATTGTAAACCAAAACCGCAAGTGATAGCCATTTCAGTTTTTCAAAGAACTGCCAGGACCTGCCTGGATTCCTTCTACTTTAGACAGCTATAATGTGAGCATCTGTGATCAGGCTAGTCAGGCTTATTTCACCACCATCACTGAAGAAAAATCAACACTTTCACAGTTTGATAGGATTAACCTTATAAATGCCTATGTTCAGGTGAATCCTGTCCTAGACATGACTCATTCTCTTCATTGCCTACAGAAGGGTGATGAGCTTAGATATAAACGTATACCTTGCAGGTATCCGAAGTTAAATGGAATGACTCTCACTGAAGTTGTCCTCTGTGAAAAGACAACTAATACATGTTTTGTGCCATTATTTTTTGCGCCATTTTGTTTCGCTGTGTCCCAGTGAAGGCTTAGCAGTTAAGGAGTGTTTCAGAATGTCTGCTTCAAAATACTTTCCATAGTAGTGAAGAAAGAGGGTTTGTGAGAACAGCTATAGTATCTACAATGACTGCCAACTCTTCTTTTCCCATGAATGATTAGTTAAGTGAGCACAACATTTCTTCAAACTAACAAGAACCTTATGAATATCCCTACAAATAACAAGCTCACTTTTTAGAAAAAAATGTCATTGTTAACTGAGTGCAGATGGTTTAGGTTGCTGGGCAGCTAAATAATCAGATAAGTAAGAGTGGCCTGATGCAAAGGAAATTATAGCATCAGAATAGATAAAATTGTTGTTCAAATGCAAATGAATCAACTGTAATTCACTCTGGTAGGTATGTGTGTCACAGCTGGTTAAAGGATATAGTCATTCAAGACCATTCATCTCAGGTACTATTTGTAACTGTTCATCTGTTAATGCTAGACCTGGAAAATGGGAAAACACACAGTTTGTTTGTTTCATTGTTTCTTTTTCTTTCTTTGGAATGTCATTTGCAGGCCACTTTACCTACCATTTCACTAATATATTGATACATCTTTAATACATAGTTTGAATGTTCATAATTAATATAAATTATTATAAATACTAAAGAGTAAGCAGATATTACTATGGTCCCCCAGCTGCAAGACAAAGAAACTTGGAGTTTAGTAGTACGCTGGTGGTAGTATGCTATCAACAAGTTCCACAAGATAATTAAAATGTTTCACTCGTGCCAAGTCCCTATGCCCAACTGCTAAACTAAATTTTTTTATTATAGATAAAATCTAAAAGGCTCAAAAAAGTAAAACCCAGATGTGATTTGAATGATTCCAACTTCATTTCCCCTGAATGAACTAAGGTGTCCTGGAATCATTTTACTGATTACAAAACAAAAGCTAAGCTTAGAGGCAGTCTGGCCGACTTTCATGAGCTCACATGCCAGTTAGCAGACTCGTCTACTGAAAAGGGATTAATTTTCTCCAATTTGGGACAATGCTTGAGGCCTTTTTTAGGGTCCCCAGCTAGCCTTCTATATGAGTATGACAAAAACTGAGAGGAAATAATTTCTCATCTCATTTTACCCTTTAGTTTTCTTTTAAATTTTGTTCACTGTGCCACATCAAGCAAAATAATGATAAGGCTTATTCCCTGACAGCTGGTTGCATACATAGCCTATGCAAATGCCTGCTGCTTAGGTTGTCTGATTCTCTGAAGGCGGACCTAAGATGATCAATGAACCCCAGATTCCTTTCTCTCAGTTCCACTTTGTTTCTGACAAAAGAAAACTCAGTGCGTTGGATTCATTGGCCGTAATGAGGATGTCTACAAGGTTAATGTTCATGTTAATCATTGAGCTGCCTTTCATCCTTGGGTGTAATTCATCTCATCCTGGAAGAGATATCCATAACAGGTCAGGAATGTGCCCTTACATACTTCTTTCTCTTCACTGAACAATTCGTTCAGCCCTGAGGGAAAGGCTGGGAGAGAGGGAGGATACCTGTCTGTATTTAAAGACTGATGACATGAGTATGTTGTTTTAATGCAATTCATATCATCCCTAGCCAGAATCACAAGAATGTCTATCCATAAGAAATCTCTGGGGGTCTATTGTACTATGAAATTTTTAAATTTAGTATTTCTACTACTAAATGATCGAACTTTGCCAAAAAAATCCTTAAGTGCTTAAAATGTTCTCTCCTGTAACAAGGAACAACTTATTCTAGAGAAATTTCTTGTGAGGAATGACTGATATAAGGCAAAAAAAAGAAAGAATTTCATAAAAAAATGAGTGTTAGGCACTGCCTAATAACATAAATGCATGGGTTGTTATTTATTTTCCTGCTTCATACACAGTAATATTTCCATGTCTTCCTAGTACATGAAGGGTATGTTCCAAGATTTTTATCTAGCTTTTATCTTGAAGGCAGTTGAAATTGCCTCTCCAGATGTTATTAAATAACTGAAGCATGCTGTAATCAAGCAGCCTAATTCCTTGGAAAGGAAAATAATTTCCTGTACCTTATTTACATATCTCTAATTTCTTATAAAGCTTGCAGAAGTGACTTATGACAATGGTAGTTGATGCTGTTTTCCCATTTAACAACAAATGGTTCAAATTCTCTGCTGGCATTAACCCCACCCCCATCAACTAGCCTCCAGGGAATCCTATTAGAACAAATTTGAGTACAAGCGAATTTGTCGATTTATAGTATAAGGAATTAGCTATCCCACAGGAAAAGTATAAAAGGCTGGGTGGAAAATTGATATAACCCTTGCTTCTGTGAGCTTGAGAGCCCAGGGAGAAATAAATGCATCTCTTCTAGGAGAACTAGTTGTGTATTTGCTCCCTTAAATGCTAGCAGGATACACATACCTTTAATTGGATAATATAACCCTTGCACGTTAGACATTACCATTTTAAGGACAGTTTCCACTGTATATTCTGAAGCTGCAACTTGTAGCAATAAAAAGCAATTTAACACTTGAAACTAGTGGTCTCTAACATCTGCAGACTTAGACACTTCTGAACCATGTAGCTCAAAATTAAATTCAAAGTGCTGAAATTTAAAAAAGGTGTTTGGGTTCTCTAGTCCTTTTCTGCCCTATGTGCAATCTCTATCCCCATCAGAGAACAGTAAAAGCTAAGTAGAAAGTAATCCAGAGCATAAAATGAAAGCACATGTGAATCACTATCTAGCCGTCAAAACAGCTTAGCTTGAAACCTGTCCTTTGTAGCTGGATACTAACAGGCAAAATGTAGTTTAGAACACAGTAGAGGCAGTGACATTAGAAAATTTTTATGCGTTATGGCTGTGAATGTACACATCCAGCTTGAAGCTTTCTTTCACTGTTCTGTGTGTGAACATGCAATCTCAAAACTTGACCTCTACAATAACACAGAAGAAAACAGAGGAAAACAGCCAAACAAAAAGAAATCCTGCAAAAAATCCTTCTTCTTTATTTCTCAAGGGGACACAAGGCAGTTTCGGTAGCCTAACACTGGAACATGAAGTGTGAGAAGTTCCTCTCCTCTTTTTCCCTATGCATCATTAAAGGGCAAATTCAGTTAACATTTCTCAAAATTTGTTCCCTTGAGCCTCTCATAAGTTCGTTCTGTGATATCCTATTTCAAGAAATTCCCATTTGTTAAAATGAAGCCTCATTAACATTAGATGAACTCGTGCAATAACTTCATAACTCAGTAGGCATGTTCTGGGACTTAGTTTACCCTGTTTTGTAGCTGCAAAATAACATGCAGATGGTTTATTATGCACAATCACTTCCAGTTCACTTCCATGACCTATGTCCTATGACATTATAAACCTCAAGTGCATTAACATTTGAGAGTTTTCATCTTAGCAGGCATATAGTCTCAGTGAAAGACATTCATTAAAACCAATTCACACACACAACGGGTAAACTTTCTCATTAATGTTCCTTAAAGGTCAGGGAGATGATGAAGGAAAAATTCTGTAGTAATAACTAATAGTAATCCTTTACATTTATAATGAGTTTTTATTCCTAGTATTCCAGAGTATATTAAGAACATGGTGAATAAAAGTGTTTGTACTTAGTGTGACTTGTTGCAGAAAAACTTCAATATCACTGAAACTGAATTTTGAATAATTTGGCAGACTATACAGTGTATCATCATTTTTACTACTATTTTTAAGGTTTCCACTAAAATAGCATTATGACTGGTTCTTCTAATAGTGACAAAAAAGTCCCAGGCCCTAAGTCAGGCTTCAGTCAGTATGTTACTCCTCAAAATGGGGACTCAGAAATGTAAAAATGTTGGGAGTGAAGGTGATAAAATTTGCATGTAAACCAGTTTGGGAAGGAGCTCTGAGGCCTTGGTGCTTGACAAGCCCTGAGGTGATGAGTTGGGGTGTTGAAGGACAGGGAAGGTTAAAGAGCAAGCCTTGGGGTAATGGGCCAAGATGTAGCTGTGGAGGGAGTCTCAGCTGATGATGTGGGGGTTGTGAGAGAGTCTGCAGCATTGTGATTGGACTATTTACCTGGAGGTTTTTACAGGGGCCAGTGACATTGAACATGGCATACTTGTGCAGGTTGGGAAAGTACCAAACAGGGGGATAAAAGGGGTTTGGTTGTAATAAAGTTGGATTTGAATCTCCTCATTAACTTGAGTCTGTGTCATGATACGCCACATAAAACTACTAATTATTTTGACATAGGCATGGTGCTAGTTGTTATGAAGCCGTTCTCTTTTTCTTGTGGTTCCAAGGTTTCATCACTGTAAATGTTCCATTTTGCCCTGAAGAATCAATGAGTCTTCTCATTCACCTCCTCACCTTGACAGCTAATAAGCAGGTTTTCACTATGAAAAGCTGCCTTACACAATTTGCTATGTTCTTATGACGCAACTAGATCCTTATAAAGACAGTCTTCTACCAGAAAGAGAGCATACACTTTTCATTCCTCTGCAAAGGCCAGTAACATGAGTGCTGCACCAGCAACAACCTTTGATAAGTAACATACAATAACACAAGCAGTCAGGTAGCATGCAGCCTACTTAAGAAAGTAAAGTATGCACAAACTAAGCACCTCAAGTCTACCCAGAAAAGTTGTTATCCTGGGAATACATTTCTAGCTGAACAGATCTACTCTTTAGCCCTACCCCACAACTGGAAAATTGGTATTGATTTCAGCAGACTCTTAAAAGGTTGTAATTCATATTTAGGCCTTTATGCAAGTGACAACACTGAATTCTTGGTGTATGTTGCTCCCTTTAGTGCTGCAGAGCCAACAAAGGGGTCTGTGAGAGGGAGATAGATATGAGGCAGGCTTGTGCTTCATCAGCGGATCTGTCTCCTCCACTCTGACTGCAGTTTCCTTATGGCTGCTGATGATTATGAGCCAGGAAAAAAACACAGCTGTTATTTCAAAAAGCACTTTTAAAACAGGGCAAATCTGATCCTATATCACTGGGAAGTCAATTAAGATAAAATGATCTGATGCTGATTTTGCAGGCTTATTTTTTAGCAGCTATCAAACATGAAGTTCAAGAATGAGGATCTACATTATAGGCATTCCATATACATCCTCTGTTTCAGGAGCAAAAAGAAATGGCTCAAGCTGTCCTTAAACTTGTTTCAATTTGTTCAGGAACACACATTTTTAGAAATGCTGATAAGGACCTGACTGAAAGCTTAGTAACCGATGGATTGTTTTAACACTGACATTGACAGAAGAATCCCCAAATCTGAAAATTCTTTTTTCATTATTTGACTTCATATAAAATTATTTATATCAAATATGTTATATTCTTATCCATTATAAAATTAGAATTTAGGGACATAGAAATGACAGGGTTTTGAGTGACTGAGTGGAAAAGCTTGACTGCCTTGAAAGGCAACAAAGATAAGAAAACAAAGGCTATTGCAATGCTGCCACTTACTGCCTGAATAGAAAAGAGCTGCTCTGAGCAAGGATGAACTTTCTGCTTGTGTATGATAATCACTCAGAGCAGAAATATCAAGTTGCATTGCAGCTAGGAGATCTGTAATGTCAGGAAGCCAGGGGTATCTCTCATACCTATTGAGAGGCCAAGGTTGTCTGAGCAAGGATCGATTACTGCTGTGAGGTTTTGTATAACAGGACTGAGAGTTCTGAATACCATCCTAATGTTAATATTATAATCTGAATAATGAAGTAGTTAAAGACTGTGAAAAGCAGAGAGTAACTATCATAGAGTTACTCTTGGCTTAATGACTTAGCAGCCTTAAGTCATTTATTGTAACTGGTGTTTCACTTATAGACAGTAAAAAAAAGAAGTGAAATAACAGAAAAGTGAAAACAGAGGAGTGAAATGCAATTTCTGAGGGAAAGTAACACACCCTCTAGAATGACAATAAGATCCAAATTCCAATGTTTACTGCTTCTTTAAGTTCTTGAGATAATCTTAGAACTCTTCTGCAAATAAAATTATGACAACTTGAAATAGCTGTAGAACATAAACTACTTAATCTGTGTCTGCCTGTGCTCTGCAGACTCCTGTTGTTGTTTGCCTTTTCTGATGTGAAAATTTATCATTGAAAATGGCATTTTCAACAATGTTTGTTAATTTTAATTTTACAGGTCAGAAATTGAAAAACAAGGAAGCCAACTTCTTCATAGACAAAGCACCTAGCTTTCATTGAATTGATTTAACTGATTTCAGTGTCTAAGTAGTTTTAAAAATATATAATGTAAACACATCTGATCAGATCTCAAAGGAACTGCATTACTGGAAAATAATCTGCACATTATCTTCTGGTGTTCAAGGCTGTCATCAAAATTATCTGGTGGTTGAATCAAAAATATTTCTTTAAGTGTTGGTAGTCACTTTCTGTTAGCTGTGAATTGAATTCAGCTATTTATTCTTAAACATGGCCTATTAACTTCTAATATTTGGGGAGCTTTTTAAAGAATTATATTTAATTAAATAAATACATCTATCACATACGCCACAAAGACCAGACTTTATTAAAAGTTGAAGTCTTAAAATAGTAGGTAGACTCAATGACATAGAATCATAGAATCATAGAATAGTTAGGATTGGAAAGGACCTCAAGATCATCTAGTTCCAACCCGCCTGCCATGGACAGGGACACCTCACACTAAACCACGCCACCTAAGGCTCTGTCCAACCTGGCCTTGAACACTGCCAGTGATGGAGCATTCACAACTTCCCTGGGCAACCCATTCCAGTGCCTCACCACCCTTACAGGAAAGAATTTCTTCCTCATATCCAATCTAAACTTCCCCTGTATAAATTTGAACCCGTTACCCCTTGTCCTATCACTACAGTCCCTGATGAAGGGTCCCTTCCCAGCATTCCTATAGTCCCCCTTCAGATACTGGAAGGCTGCTATGAGGTCTCCAAGCACATAATAGACTGTAAGGTCTATGTTGCCACCAGTATGTATGTGGAAGCTTAGTTGGCATTTATGGTAGTTGTACAGACACAAAAAAAGCAGGAGAAAACTCTTTCATTTTAACTTCATCAGTAATAAGTCTTTAAAGATCTTTCACGATGAGTATTTGTGTGACAGAGGAAAACTTCTCATATAAGCAACCTGTTAAATAGGCTAAAGTAATGATACGTATCTGACTCATGGCTAACATATAAAAAATCTGTATTAGTACTTCATTTACACTGGAACCAAAGACCTAATTGCATGTGTTTTCAGTTGCCATTTCTTTTGTGACTAGTCCTTTCAATTAATTGCTTTCAAATCATAATCAGGTGAAGAACATCTTGTCTGACAGAGCAGTTTCCTGCATTACATATTTTATGTAAACAATGTTTTTTTTCTAATTTGTGGGTTTAATAATGTTTTTGAAAGATTTTTTATGTTTACCTCCAACTTCTCCACACTGTGGGTCTAAAGAAATTAGGGTAAGTGAGAAAATGAGGAAGATGAAGCTCCTTCAGATAACTCCTCTTGATACCTGTTACAATTTGTCCCACTCTCTGCTCAGACTTCTGCTTGTTTTGATGGGATCCAGTCAAAGGGTTTCATGCCCTTTTAAGCTCCATTAGTCTCTGGGTGATGACTGATTGCTATTCTGAGCTTCAGGAATGCCCAACTATTAATCCCATGTCTGCCAGTCTTTGCAGTAGCTGGATCCCACAGTCAGTGTGGGATCTTCCCAGGCCTTGAACATGTCACTTGGACATGTCTCCAGTCAGGTATGACCTGGGTTTGAAGCTTGGGCTTCTAATTGCACTCCAAGGACTGAACACACAGCATTTACTGTGTTTTGAGACAATGAGCTAGTCATCTGGACTCAAAATGCATGACTTCAGCATAAAAAGGTAGCTGGAAACAGTGGCTTCATCTATGTTAGCAATGTGACATACTCTGCGACATATTAGGAACAGCTTTGAAGGGAGGGAGTCAGTGCTAAGTGCTTAGTGTTCACATCTCACATAATTTGGGCAGATTTTAGACTACCCACAATCTGGTCCCATAATCTGAATACCTCCTAGTGGTTGGAGCACGCTTTCTTGTTTGGTTTTGTCCAAACCTCACCCAGTTTGGGTAGTCTGAGACCAAATCATGATAAATAGGGGTAAGTTGGGAGATCTTTTTCAAAATCATGGTTCTGATTTGAAGTGAAATTCTAATGTGATTCTTGCCTACAATCCTTACTTGTGAATCTGATATGCAAGGACCTTAAATGTAATCCCAAATTAGGCTCCAGGTAAAGTACCTTTGTGTAAAATCACTCCCATGAGATTTTGCAGATGTCTAGTGCTGCTTGTGCACTCCAGACCACCTGCTGGTGGGGTGGGGTGAGACACAGAAAACATTTTGAGACAGCACAAGCGCTGCTCAGCAATAATTAAAATATCCCTCAACACTGTTTTCAAAACAAATCCAAAGCATAGCACCATACAAGATACTAGGAAGTAGCTTGTATGGTGCCAGCAGTAGACTCAGTCCCAACCAAAATCAGTACAAAAGTTTTAATACTTTTTTGGGTTTTTTTTCACATTTTAACAAACCTTCTTTCATATGTGTTTTCAGACTATCAATTTATGCTTCTTTTATGCATGTAACCAAAGCCTCCAGTATCATTGATTGAACATAACATGAATGTATTTAACTGCACATTTTGAAATCATGGAAAACTGCATTGAAAATCTTCCTATTTAGCTACTGCACAAGAATTGCATGGCAACAAAGACCCAGAGCATACTCTGCCAGCAGCCCAATTCCTTTTACTTCAAAGCTCTACATTCCATGAGGGGTTTGAGCTCTCTTTTTTGCAGCTTTACCTCATGGTCCCCCTCTCACACACTGCTGGCAGTGTGCTGGCTGCCAGAGGCAGCAGAAGGAGGGAGCAGCACCAGAAGCTCTCCCAGGGTGAGGATGGTGAGCTGAAGGTCAGTGAAGATTTAGTTAATGCACTGGCAATAGCTGTCCTCTCAAGTTCTTCTCCATTTTTATACACATCTTTCTACCTTCCTTTCTCCACATGACTTCTTCCGGTAACCTCATTACCTTCACTGTTTTTCTTACCCCTCCACATCTGGTTGGCCACCACTCTTGTTATTTTACAGGCTCTGATAGATTTGTGACTCCCTATATTTCCTTTCCTTTGATATAGTAAAAAAATAGACGATTGTTTCCTTATTGGTGAAAAACATCATATAGATAGCTATGCTTTATGTACAAGAGAAGATGTGGTGGAGGCCATGAGCATTTGGAAGAAGGTATTATCCCAAAGGCAGAGATATATGGAGCCATGAGCATTAGCCTGGACAGTGGCTGACTCTTGTGGCTTGCCTTTTGTAATTTAGTGTCTCACAAAAAAAAGTTCACCTATGGAAAAAGATGAAGGGCTGAGAACTTTTGCTGAAAGAGTATGTGTATATATATGTATTTGAATTTGTAAAGACTTTGCTTGTAGAGGCAACTAAGGTGATGGAATGGATGAAAACAACTAGAAAGCAGCATTGCTCATTAAAAGCATTAGAAGTGAACTGAAGTTTTAGAGGAAATGGTGTGGGACTGGGATCTATGGTTTTGAAGTATGAAGGAAACTATTTTTAAAACATGCGTGTCTGTGGGCAGTATTCAATTGCGTTTGTGCATAGGAGTCCAATTACACATATCACGCAGGTACCATGAAAGATGACACATGGTGCAGGGAATGGGGGTAGTGTACAGTGAAATACACACTGAAACATGTGGAAAATGTTGCTGAGCAAATGCATAATACTTTTTTTTGTGGCTCTTTTGTAGGAAAAATGCTATGTGAAATCCGGAATACAACCACAGGGGGTTTATTGTAAACCTAAGTTTACACTGAAATCTCAGCCTGTATTGAAGATCATCTGGTTTCCAACTACAGTCGCTGGACTGCATTAGTATGTTTCTGTAATTTTATTCCATTGAAAACAGCAAAAAAACCCTGTCTCGCAGACCTCGTGCAAATAGGGAGCAAAAAACGCACTTTAAAAATTGTCAGCTGTTCCAATAGGATATGTACCATGGGCTAATTGAACAATTTTCAGAAGATATTGGTATGATCGGGGTGATCTACAGGTAGTAGCATCTTCTCTTTCTAGTAAAATAGTGAGTTAATTTTTTGAAATAAAAATAACTTAGTAGATTTAGCTAAGTACAGACAAAACTAGCAAACCTGTAAAATACTTAGTGCTAATAGTTAATCATAATGAACAGCTGAATTGAGTGAAGCTTTATGGCCTTTTCTGGAGGAACTTGAAAGCAGTATAACTAGGGCATACAAGATACAGAGTCTGAGTTTTGGATCTCGTGTCATTTTAAAAATTCAGTGACAAAAAAAAATTTCTAAATGTGGACATGTTTAAATCCTTTAAAAGCAGGTTTTAACATGGTTTAGAGAAGTTTTAACATGTTTTTAGTCTCTCTGTTTAGTAGTTTTTTTTGGTGTTTTTTTGGTTTTGGTTTGGTTGTTTTGTTTTTGGTTTTGTTTTTTTTTAGTGGAAACGAAACTGATTAATTCTTTTATCTGCTAAGACTTTTTCTGAGATTTTACTACAATGGGTATTTTCAATTTTTCACTGAATCAGGTTTTTAGGAAATAACTGTTCCTAGAGGCAAATGAAAGATGACCAAGGAAAATTTCAGTCCTTTCATGCACATGCTGAAAGGACGTGGCATACATTCTGATGCATTTTGTCTTTTTTCACATTATTCGCTATCATGTAACCTTACATGATCAGTAATTGCATTTGTGTAATATACTGAGTGGACAGTTGGACTTAATAACCAAAATCAGCATTTTTGCTTGATGTTTGTGTTTGTTTTAGATGGACTGAGAGACTGTATATAGCAAAAGGTTTGTAAAAATTAAAGAGACAACTTAAAAACATGACCAGTAAAGCATATGCATTTTTTACGGGGTACATGTCAAAGTTAAGACATGCTTTATACTAGAGATAGATTTTTTAATAAGTTGTGCTCTTTAAAGTTGTTAATTACAATTTCCTCCCACTTGTCTAGGTTTGACAAGCTTCAAAATACTCATTTATCATGAAACAAAGCTCCCGCTCTGCTATTAACATCATGGGAAATGTGTTTATAGGCACTTTGTCAGGCCCTGCAGTTAGAAGAGTCAGCAAAACCTAGTCATTCATGTTTCTCATGAGCCTTTCTCCTCTCTTTCCCCCTCCTCTCCAACTGTCTCAAACAAAAAGCCGTCTCTTTTTTTGCAGTGTGCTGTGAACTGTTTCATTACTGGTGATTAAAAGCAAAGCAAGTCAAACCTTTGTGGGAATTTATTGAGTTGCAATAAATCCAATGCATGCCATCCACATGCTTTTCAAACCTCTTCGTATAACCTCTGTTCTTTTTTTTTTGTTCTCGGATACAGAGCCTGGATTCTGATAATTGCAACAAGTTGAAGGAAGTAAAATCCCTATGTCATATACTGTGCCCCTTTCTCCAGTCCTAACTTTTTAACAGGAGGTTAGGTGGTGGGAGGGTAGGTCATGAAAGAAACCTAAATTCTATAGAAGCTGGAGACTACAGATGACACAAAGCTATCTTTACTATTGTCAGACATAAAAATAAACTAAGGAAAGGCTCAATTAAAAGGAACTAATGCAAAGTGTAGTTACACAGAAAGGTACAGAAAAGGTGGGAATTTAATCCGTTAACTACAGAGTCATAGTATTTACACATTGAAGCAAACTAAAACTGCATGAAGTCTACATCATTGTAACTGACAGCAATATTTGTCACAAAGCATGGCTTAATTAGAACAGGAAGCAAAAGAACGATGTTTGCAGTCGGCATTGTGCTAGTGAATATGTGGGAGAAAGTGTAAAACCCCATTCATGCTTCAGGACTCTCCTTTGGCATTGTTGGGAGAACTAAAATTGAGTTTGTCTCACCAGCTGAAGGCTTCCCTGTTTAAAGAGAGTTATATATATGCATGCTTGGAGGACAACTCAGACTTGGCAGGGAGGAGTGGGAGGGAGCAGGCCCAGCTTGTACTATGCTCCAGTAGCCAATGTCTGGCACTTCTTCAGGGACCTCCTGAAAGCTCACACAGGCTGGACAGAGGGGACTGAGGGATTGCACATGCTCTGAAGACTGAAAAAGAAAAAAGAAACTCTGGCTTACTAGCTATTGATTATGTATAGTACTTGGTAAAACATTTAGTAAACTACTTTGAGTATTTATCATACATATTGTATGCGCAATTCTGTAGCAGAACTAGTGTTCTGTTACAAGGAGCAGAGAGCGCTAGCTAAAGGTATCATCCCTTCCAATTTGAAAAAAATTGATAGACGGCTTAAGTACTGAAGCTGAACACTTTTCATCAGGGAATATAGCTGAAGTGAGAAGGCAAACAGCAAATAGCCCTCCAATAGTTTCAGTCCTCCAAACCAGGTACCAGGGAATGGAAAATATGGACTTTGGGCCCTGGCTGACAGGCTTGATTGCTCATCATTGCAAAGCAGCATGATGACTACCCATAGTGTAGAACTGCATTTTTCTAGGAATTGTCCTTTCCCTTTCTCCCTGTCTCATTGTGTGTCTTCTCTCTTCTGAAAGACATAAAGCAGAAGTCTCACTGATATTAAAACTATGACATATTCTTAATGAATTTTCTGATAAATCTTGAAACGGTTTTGGTTTGGTTTGGATTGTTTTTTTTTTTTTTTTTGGTTTTGTTGTTGGTTTTTTGTTTTTTGTTTTTTTTTTTTTTTTGGGTTTTTTTTTTTTTGTTGGGTTTTGGTTTTGGCGTTTGTCTGTTTTCTTTTCCCCCAGTGTGGCACAAAGAAAAAGAAAAGTTAGTCTTTCTAAACAGCCCTTCTGGCTGGTGCACATTAATTCATCAGTTCCACATCATGGCTTTCACTCTGTTCTCATTTCCTCTTCAAGCCCCACTTGAACTCAGTGATTAATTGACAGCAGTAATAAGTTGCTATCATCTCTGCAATAGCCATGAGAGGGAATTGAGATTGCTTGGCAATAGGCTTCAGCAGTGCTATTCTGGGAGGAGTGATGCCAGAATGCTGATACTGAGCAGCACATATAGCTGATGGCAGAATCATTCTAATACATGCTAATTTTGACCATTCCATCATACAATTATCTCTGGCATTCATGCTTATGTGCTGCCACTGGAAATGTTGAAGCTCACAAACGAGGATCTGGGTTTCAGTTTTAAGGGTGTTTTAAAGTTTTAGTTTTTAAAAAAGTTTCAGTTTTAAAGTTTCAGTTTTTAAGTGCAGTCTGGATACTGATTTACTGGAGACTGACATGTCAGGCCATCTTTTTTCCTGAGAAGCCTTTTTGCTGGTGTCTCCACCACTGTGCTTGTGTCAAGCATTGCTGCTCTCCCAGCATCTCAGTCAGGCATTCTCCTCACACATCCTGCTTCCATATTTTTGTTCAGTCGATCCATGTTTTTCTCTCTGAGCCTTTTATCCAATGCAATTTCTTCCCACACCAGCTCTCAGCTCCAATCTCCCCAGCTCCAGTGTCTCTTGTTGACTCCCACCCCATTCTCCTGGCTCAGTCAACTTCCCCTGACTAGTTGTCCTAAAAGACCTCCTCTGCCACACTGTCCCACTCAGTTTCCTTTCCAGATGCAGAACTGCTTTGCAAATAGCTCTTCACTCATGAACCTTATCCCATTACGCTTTCTTTTGGCTTTTTCTTTTCTGTTCTTCCCCTCAGTCTTTTCCAAAAATCTCTATGCTTTTGGAGCTGCCTCTTCCCCCTTTCTTTGAAACCAGCTCAGATGATTTCTAACTTTCCCATATGCTTTTTTTTTTGACTTGTTTCTCCAGCACCAGCTTCTCCTCCTACATCATTTCCTTTGCTTGGCTTCTCACCATTAACCCCTACACACTGCTGCCCCAGGAGCTAGAGTAACCCATGACTAAGCCCACTTTCTGTAGCTCACGCAAAGTACTGTTTAGAAAACTTCCTCATCTGTATTCCCATTTCTGCTGTCAGTGTGAGCAGTGTCTGGAAGCCGCAGCTGGAGTAGAAAGAGAGGGGTGGTACTGGGGAGCTTAGGAGATTTGGACTGGCTTCAAACTTCCTTCAATGAAGCATAGGGAGGCTGTTAATGGGGAAGCCTGGCACAGTGCCCATCTGCAGAGTCTGCTTGTGCTATACAGCTGGCCTTACTCATTTGAACATTTTCTTTGGTTCAATTCACCACATGGCTTTACTTCACTAGGATCAGCTCTTCAGCTGTTGTAAACTTGCTCAGCCTTGCTGAAAGTAATGTAGAGATGCTGGCTTACAGCAAATAAGGATACAGTCCTTTTTTGGGGGGGAGGGACTTTGAATGGAACTAAAACCAAACAGAATTTCATTTGGTGTCATGTCAAAACCTCAAGTTAGACATAATTCCACTGTAAACCCTCAAATCGGCCTGGATGAATATGAAAAGGCGCGTGAAGTTTAGAGAATCTTTAAATAGGCTTGATTTCAGCTCCGTACGTGCAATTAGTTCATGTGGTTCCCAGTGTCAGGTTTTACTGCAAAAATTTTGCATTAATTTAATTACTCTCCAGCTGGAAGAAAAAACACAAACATGGCACAATGTATCAGACTTAAGCATTTGTTCCACCTTATTCTGAATACTACATTTTTAGCAAGCAGTCTGAAATGTTCAGTTTCATGAACTTGCTAGGCATTAAAGGATAGATCTTCAGTGGAAGTTAGATTACAGCCAAAAGAGGATTTGAGGATCTTGAGAACAGGCAGTATAGCAATTATATTTTAAGCACTTTTCATTGGAATGTAATCTAGAGTTGAGACTTACAGTCCTCAGGGCATGGGAAGGGTGGTACAGTTCAAAATAATAGTCCCAAACCTCAGTGCTCTGAGAGGAGAAGGCTAACCAACAGAAACTGCCAAAGATGGATTATGACAGAAATTTTTCTGCTCCATTGAGTTTAAGAGTCAAGGCTTCAGGCAGGGATACTGACAAATTAAAATATGTTTTAGATTTACCTTAATTGCCTAAGAATACTTAAGGCATCTTTCTAGGTCATGTTATGAACTGTATTCCCATGGTGCTCAAGCACTGATGTCAAAAATTGTAGCTGGTTATGTGCAACCTCCAGGCATTAGTATGTTTAGGAATTTGTGCCAGACCTCAGTGATTAACTGATAGATGTTGTTCTTCAATTGGCAACAGAAGTATAATGCTTTTAAAGGAAATCTACGGAAATGGATTCTATAGGTAGAGTAAAATAGAGTAAAATATCTCACTAAAACACTTACCTGGGGGAAGATCTATTAGGGTCACTCAGGTTTATTTACTGCCTTTGAGGCATATAAGCCTCACATGCTTTCTTTGTCAAAGAACACCTCATACATGAGACAGAAGCAGCATGGGAAGTGTGGCCATTGCTGCAGTCGAGGTTGCCAGATATGGGAAACAATGCAGGAAGTAGACAGAGTAGGACAGCCTGGCTTGGTAGCTTAGTTGTTAGAACTCCGTGTAGAAGGGGAAGAGTCCTGAGCTCCGGCAGGCAGATTCCTTCACTTTGATATTCAACATTGCATGCATGGGAAAAAGGATAAATAGCAGCAAATAGTTCTTGGTGTGCAAGTCTTTACACTACTTATGGCAAAAAAGGTATCAGAGGAAATTCTCAGACAGAAAACAGAAACAATGAATCTGAGATTTGCATGTTGTCACCATCTAAATGTGAAAGCGCAGTTGGCTTGAGCACATGGCAGGCTATGTGAGTAACCCACTTTTAAACAATAATTTAAAATAAAAAGCTCATACATTGTTTGTAGAAAAATGGAACAATCTTCAATAGTTTCTCATGAACTCACTTTTTATTCAGGAAGAAATTTCATTCCTTCACTAAAGCACTCTTTTCCTTGTAATTTACAAAATAAAATCTCTTAACCAGACTCTTTATACAAAAATAAAATAAAACCAAACCTGCAGAGAAAATGCTTTAAAAAGCAATTATGTAGTGATCACAAGAGCTTCAGAAGTATGTAACTATAAACATGTTAATTATTTTCTCATCTAACCTTGCCTTAATGTGTTCTAAGGTTGCTGACAATTTTAATATAAAGCATCCTATTTGCAAATAATGTCTCAATTTTTCCCTTAGATTAAGACAGAATCCTCAGTTTTGGTAGGAGTCTCCTCTTAGCTGCCTGCAGTCAAATTATTGCCGCATTTTTTTGTTGATTTTCTGCATCTTTAAGCTGTTAGCTGAAGCAATGCTACTCAGAGCAGGTCACTCCTTATACTAGATAATTTCATGCTAGAAATGACTGATGTGATCAGTCCATTTCCTAGCTTGGATTAAAAAAAAATCATGTGAGCTGAGTTTAAATGTATTTCTTTCACATGATTGCAGACTGATCATTAATGTTTCTAGACCACCGAGTTCCCTGAAGAAAGCACTGAATGCCAAGGTCTGCTTCTATTTACATGAATGTTAAATTCTGCTATTGTATGTGCTGGCGGCCAAAGGACCGGGTTGTAAAAGAGTAATTAAGAACATCATTTCTGCATGTGAATTATGTGTATGTTTTTCAAGGCGGATTTTAGATGTTTTATCATTGGCTTTCAAAAGTTTATTCCCATGAAGTTTCACTCATTTACTGTATATTAAGCCTACCTTGGTCTACATCAAAGACTTTGAAAGGAATTTCACTATACGTAGTCTGATACTGTTCCAGAATTTTCACAGAAGTGAAAATCTTTAAACTTGGTATATTTGCTCACTTTAGGTCTTCCTCTGATTAAAGAAGAAATGTGATGCTTCAGAACAATCAAATATTTTAGTGAATTTTTAGCAGGTTTAATGCTCTTAGGTAGCAAGAAAAAGAGGAGGGGTCTAAAGCTGTCAATCTTTGAACCTATAAAGGAACACCTTCTACTAGACCAAGTTACTCAAAGACCCGTTCAAACTGGCCTTAACTTGCTAATATTAGTAGCAGTGCTTTGAGTGCTGGAACAACCTCTCCAGTGTTATTCAATTTCTTAGTGTGGTTTGGCAGCTTCTGTCCTTGCACTTCAAATACACTAAACCAGTTAGTTTTTCAGTAAGAACACATAGCTAGGAGATACCAGTTTGAAACTTACATAACTGTTTATTTATACAGGCATTTATCAGTTTTGAATCTTTAGTGATGAACATGGGTTTTTAATCAATTACATTTGGCACTCCACAACCCAGTTTAACCACCCCTCCTCACAACAAGTTTAGGCACACTATTCATCAGTTCTCCAAAGCCTCAGTGTCAGCTGCTGAGCAGATTCAGAAATGGCTGTCATCTATCTAACTAAAAAGATCCTATACCCCTAACCACACGGGGAAGCTGATTCAGTTATTGGGCTCTTAAGAAAAAGTTGCTGTCCAGGCAATTCTGGGCAAAGATACCTGCAAATAGACATTTTAATCTTGAAAGTTGAAGAGATTGGAGTCATTTAACCTTTTAACTAAATAAACGTGAGCTTAAATTGTACTGCTCATTGCATCAAATGGCATGACATTTTCTTCCTGTTGAAAGTAAAACTACTTCAGCTCATTTTGAAGAGAAAATACTATATGACATAGCAATATCACCACCTTGTGGGGAAAAATTTTTTCCTAGCATGTGCAAGCATTGTTACGTCTGTAAACATTGCCAGAGCACCTTTGTACTTAATAGAGAGAGCCAAAACCTGGCACAGGATTTCCAGCAGTTCTGCTTTCTCCAACTCTCATTTTCATAGAAAATATTGAAATTAGGTTTTTCTGAGAAGCTGGACATATTGTAGAGGCTGAAATACACATAGCCTGTATTCAACCAACTGATGAACAAGACCATCTTTTCTCCACTTAAGCCCCCATTTTTTTTGTTTCCTATATAACTTTGAAACTCTATTAAACATCAGGCAGGTTTTGTACAGACAACGGTTTCATTCAGTACAGGGCTAACAGTCTATCCTCTGCACTGAATGACGTAGTATCCTGTGGACAAAATAGTATGCTTATGTTATTAAAGGCTGTAGCAAAAAAATTATACTTAAGATTTAGCACAAGAATTGGAAACTTAACTCTAAAATTTCCTAATACTTTAAAATAGTTTCCAATACAAATATAAAGGTTTCATGTTTATTTCCACAGATACTATTTTACAGAGATAGATAGGTGAAAACATATCCTCTTATCTGTTACTATTATACCACTGAAGTACTTTAGGTCTTAAAAAGATAAAATAAAGTTTTCTTCATTTAAAATATTCATTTACTTTTTTCTTTATTCTGAAGTGCATACCAGTGAAGGGTTTGTACTGCTGAACAAGGTGATTGTGTTTTACTACTAGAAGGGATTTTTTTTCTCCCTGTCCAGGTATCCATGTAGCAATAAAAGAGTCCATGTATAGCAGAATATCATCGGGATGGAATACATGCAAAACACATTCTAGTAGAAATGAATTCGAGCTTTTAAAGAAGACATTCTGGCTTTAGCTTTATGCAGGTGAAACAAACTATTTTTCCTTTTCCTACACAGGAAACAAACATTGAAGAAGTCCTACATTTGCTTTGTGTTTAAGAGAATTTAAAAGAATGTATTTGCCCAGCCTCTGCCAATTCAATGCTTGCGAACTAAGTATCTTGCTACTTTAGGAGAAGTGTTCTTCCTGAGTGCTTTAACTGCTAGACTAGACTGCAGACTTTATCACAGTAATCAGGCATTTCTCCAGAGTCCCTTCCAAAACTAACCCTTCCAATAACTCTATTATTTACCCTTAGGAAGGCACTAAGTATGTGAAAGGCAGAAGTGCTGAATCACAGAATTATTCATTAGAAGAGATTACAAAATGTCATATAACCCAACCTCCTTCTCCAGGCGGCATCACTTTCCAATTTTAGTTCTGGTAACTCACAGCCTTGTCCAGTCAATTTCTAATGATGGACATACCACAAGCCCTCTGGAGACCTGTGCTTAACCACTTTTATGGGTAGTTTCTATGTGTAAATATAAACTTGAAGTTTCCCTTGCTGCAACTTATAACTGTTGCTTCTTGACCCTTTAAGGGTTTTAAGCACCTGTGAGAAATGTATGACTCTGTTTTGCCTGTAAGCTTATATTAGGCAGCAATCAGCGTACCTTTATCTCTCTCCCCTTCTAGGATGTCTTTGCAAATGGGTTTTATTAAGGTATCTCATTTCAGGAATACAAAAACTAGGTACCTAGTTTCAAATCCCTTTTCAAAGTTTTGATTATCACTTGCAGCCAATCTGTTAAATTTCTTAAATGATCCAAACAGATGAAATCATTGGTTGCAGTTAAGGAATGATAAAAAGCCCCCCAAACATCCAAAAGCCAACAAAACCAAGTGCTTGAAAAGTAGATGTATAAATAGACTACTCCAAACTACTGTGAGTGTGTTTGCTGGCAGGCTGGTGCTGCTGCATAGGAAAATGACCACCACCCATGTAAACATTAACCAGGTATTTGCCTGGGGACTTTTCACTCACGAAAAGCATCAGAATAAGTGTAAAAGACTCCTATTTTTACCTGGGAGACAGAAAATCACATGAAACAAATCCTGGTGCACACTGCTAGGAGCTTCCCTGCAGCATTGCAGCCTTCCTCTGGGACACCACAACTTACATGTGCCCAGCCTAAAGACACATGCCTTGATGTGTCTATGAGACCCTGAGGAGAATTTTGCAGATGTCCCAGCCTGCTGTGAGGAGCTGCAGGAGCGCACACAGGTCTGTAGAACCCAGATCTCCAGTGAGAGACCATAGAATCATAGAATCACAGAATAGCTAGGGCTGGAAAGGACCTCATGATGATCTAGTTCCAACACCCCCACCATGGGCAGGGACACCTCACACTAAACCATATCACCCAAGGCTATGTCCAAACCGACATTGAACACCGCCAGCAATGGAGCATTCACAACTTCCCTGGGAAAACCATTCCAGTGCCTCACCACCCTAACAGTAAAGAACTTCCTCCTTATATCCAATCTAACTTCCCCTGTTTAAGTTTGAACCCGTTACTCCTTGTCCTCTCACTATAGTCCCTAATGAAGAGTCCCTCTCCAGCATCCCTATAGGCCCCCTTCAGATATTGGAAGGCTGCTATAAGACTTCTCTTCTCCAGGCTGAACAGCCCCAACTTTCTCAGCCTATCTTCACGCAAACAGTTGTGCTCAATGTCTCAATGCCCAGCTAGAGAGCAGTAATGAGTGGTGTCCCTCAGGGATCAGTGTTGGGGCTGGTCTTGTTCAACATCTTTGTCCCTGAAATGGACAGTGGGATTGAATGTGCCCTGAGGAAGTTTGCCAATGACACCAACCTGGGAGGTTCGGATGATATACTGCAGGGAAAGAATGCCATCCAGAGGGACCTTGACATGCTTTTAGGGTGGGCTGATGCCAACCTTCTGAAGTTTAACCATGACAAGTGCAAGGTTCTACACCTGGTTTGGAGCAATCCCAGGCACGGCTACAGGTTGGGCAGAGAAGAGATTCAGAGCAGCCCTACAGAGAAGGACTTGGGGGTGTTGGTCAATAGAAAAATGAACCTGAGCCGGCAGTATTCACTTGCAGCCCAGAATGCCAGCCCTATCCTGGGCTGCATCAAAAGGAGTGTGACCAGCAGGTCAAAGGAGGTGATCCTGCCTGTCTGCTCTGCTCTTGTGAGACCTCACTTGGGAGTATTGTGTGCAGTTCTGGTGTCATCAACAGAAAAATACATGGAACTGTTGGAACAAGTCCAGAGAAGGGCCATGAGGGGGATCAGGGGACTGAAGCACCTCCCGTATGCAGATAGGTTGAGAAAGTTGGGGCTGTTCAGGGTCAGCCTGGAGAAGAGAAGGCTGCATGGAGACCTTGTAGCAGCCTTCCAGTATGTGAAGGGGGCCTATAGGGATGCTGGGGAGGGACTCTTCATTAGGGACTGTAGTGATAGTAGAAGGGTTAATGGGTTAAAACTTACACAGGGGAAGTTTAGATTGGATATAAGGAGGAAGTTCTTTACTGTAAGGATAGTGAGGCACTGGAATAGGTTTCCCAGGGAAGTTGCGAATGCTCCATTGCTGGCGGTGTTCAAGGCCCGGTTGGACAGAGCCTTGGTTGGCATGGTTTAGTGGGAGGTATCCCTGCCCATGGTAGGGGGTTTGGAACTAGATGATCTTGAGGTCCTTTCCAACCCTAACTATTCTATGATTCTATGATCTGCTCACTGCTAATAATGATGCCAAATTACTGAGTGCCAATAAATCATGTGTCATTAACAAATCAAAAAGCTGCTTTGATCCTGATATAATCCAAACCCTATGAAGTGAGCAGTTTTCCTTGCACTATGTTATTGTTTTAATCTTCTGTGTCCAGAAAACCAGTGAGTGTCTCAACTGCTGATTCATGATAAAGCTTCTTAGCACAGAGGTCCTGTTCTGAGCATCAGATTCTGCACAAGAAGAACATCTCCCTAAAGTTGGACATTCCTTTACAGAGTTTCTATTTGGGTGAATCATGACTTTTCTAATAGAAAAAATTCAGCCAAAGGACTCAGGGGAGGGGGGCCCAAGACTGTTGGTTGATATTCAAGGATCACCTGCTGCAAGCTCAGGAGTGTTGCATTCCAGCTAGAAGGAATTGCAGCAGGAGGGCCCAGAGACCTCCTTGGATGGATAAGGGGCTGATGAGGAAAATTTGAAGAAAAAAAGAGGCTTATAAAAGGTAGAATCTAGGGCATGCAGCCTGGGAAGAATACAGGGATGTTGTCCTGGAGGCTAGGGACCAGGTTAGGAAAGCTAAGGCCCACTTAGAATTAAACTGGCTAGGGATGTTAAAGATAGCAGGAAGGGATTCTATAGGTATATTGCAAATAAAAGACAGGCTAGGGACCATGTGCCCCCCCTCAGGAAGCAATCAGGAGAACTGGCTACCCTGGATTTGGAGAAGGCTGAGGTTCTTAATGACTTCTTTGCCTCAGTCCTCACTGGCAAATGCTCTGACCACACCACCCAAGTCACGGAAGGCAGACTTAGGGACAGTGAGAATGAAGACCTTAGGTCCCCTGTAAGAAGGATCTCATTTGAGACCATGTTAAGAACCTGAACATGCACAGATCCATAGGACCTGATGAAATCCATCTGCTGATCATGATGGAGCTGGCGAATGAGGTTGCAAAGTCGCTGTCCATCATATTTGAAAAATCATGGCAGTCAGGTGAAGTTCCCAGTGACTGGAAAAAGGGAAATATAACCCCATTTTCAAGAAATCGAAAATGGATGAGCCGTGGAGCTACAGACCAGTCAGCCTCACCTCTGTGCCTGGCAAAATCTTGGAGCAGATTCTCCTGGAAGGCATGCTGAGGCACATGAGGGTACATTGGTGACAGACAGCATGGCTTCATTAAGGGGAAATCCTGCCTGACCAGTTTGGTGGCCTTCTATGATGGGGCTACAGAACTGATGGACAGGGGTAGGGCAGTTGATGTCATCTACCTGGACTTGTGGAAAGCGTTTGACACTGTCTCAATGACATCTTTGTCTCTAAATTGTAGAGACATCAATTCGATAGGTGGACCACTCAGTGCATAAAGAACTGGCTGGATGACCTCACGCAAAAAGTTGTGCTCAATGGCTCAATGTCCAGCTGGAGATCAGTAAGAAGTGGATCGGTGTTGGGAGTGCTCTTGTTCAACATCTTTGTTGGAGATATGGACAGTGGGATTGCGTGCGCTCTCAGCAAGTTTGCTGATGCTTTAGTGAGGGCTGTTCAGAGAAGAGAAGAGGGCTGGAGAAGAGAAGGCTGTGCGGAGACTCATAGCAGCCTTTCAGTATCTGAAGGGGAATTACAGGTATGCTGGGGACGGACTATTCGCTAGGGACTGTGGTGATAGGACAAGGGGTAAAGGTTTTAAACTTACACAGGGAAAGTTTATATTGGATATAAGGAAGAAACTGTTTACTGTAAGGATGGTGAGGCACTGTTGGTGTTCAAGGCCTGTTTGGACAGAGGCTTGGGTGACGTGGTTTGGTGGGAGGTGTCCCTGCCCATAGCAGGCAGGTTGGAACTGGATGATCTTAAAGTCCTTTCCAACCCCAACTATTCTATGATTCTATGATACCAAGCTGTGTGGTTTGGTTGATACGCTGGAAGGAAGGTATGCCATCCAGAGGGACCTTGACATGCATGTGAGGTGGGCTGATGCTACCTTTATCAAGTTTAACCATACAAAGTGCAAGGTCCTACACTTGGCTCAGAGCAATCCCAGGCCCAACTACAGGTTGGGCAGAGAAGATATTCAGAGCAGCCCTGAGGAGAAGGACTTGGGGGTGTTGGCTAATGAGAAGGTGTGTGACCAGCAGGCCGAGGGAAGTGATCTTGCCCCTCTACTCTGCTCTTGTGAAACCTCACTTGGAGTAGTGTGTACATGTCTGGTGTCCTCAACATCAAAAGGACATGGAACTGTTGGAATAAGTCCAGAGGAGAGCCACGAGGATGATCATGGGACTGGAGCACCTCCCATATGAAGATAGGATGAGAAAGTTGGGGCTGTTCAGCCTGGAGAAGAGAAGGCTGCGTGGAGACCTCATAGCAGCCTTCCAATGTCTGAAGGGGGCTGGGGAGGGACCCTACATTAGGGACTGTAGTAATAGTAGAAGGGGTAATGGGTTAAAACTTACACAGGGGAAGTTTAGATTGTATATAAGGAAGAAATTCATTGCTGTAAGGGTGGTGAGGCACTGGAATGGGTTTCCCAGGGAAGCTGTGAATGCTCTATTGCTGGCGGTTTTCAAGGCCCGGTTGGACAGAGCCTTGGTTGGCATGGTTTAATGGGAGGTGTTCCTGCCAGAGGGGCTGAAACTTGATGATCTTGAGGTCCTTTTCAACCCTAACTATTCTATGATTCCATGTAAGTAGAATAAACCAGGAAACGACATGGATCTACGCAGTGGTGACAATAAGCTTGTTGTCTTAAAATATTTTTTCCAGACTATCTTTTCGTATATGCTCTATGTGGCATCACTTAAGGCTCCCTAGGGATTTGTTCTCATTACAGACCTCATGCTTATGTCACAAGCTTGTTTTCCTCGTTCTTTGTTACAGAAATAGTAACAAAAGTGGAAAATGTGGAAATTAGGTGATGCTAAAGAGGTAGAGCAGAAGAGAGTGGCTGTGACTCTTTGCACTTATCCAGAAATGTGCTGCATTTTCGCCTGTGCTAAGAGAGAGTACAAAGCCTTGTGTTATGACAACAAGCAATAAAATGTCACCTCCTTGATACATAATGTTATTAGTGGAAATTAAATACTAAATTTACTTAAGTTTTCATACGCATTCTTTGTAGAAATTCTTCATATAACTTAGTTTCAGGACTAGTTCTCAGAAGATTTTGCCAACAGCATTACAAATTAATTGAAAGATCTCTCACTTTTTCAATAAAAACATCCAGCTTTCTAATAGATGTTGAATAAAATTAATGGAATAACTTTGACAGTGCGTCTGAAAGGTGTCTTTCAAACACTGCAGTACTTTTGCTGTGCTATATGCTTTTATCATCTGAGGAGACAAATATCTTATACAGTGTGGTCCAATGCCAGCATTTTCTGTTTCTTATTCAATATCAGTAATTGAAAAGATTTATTTTCTCTCCTACAAACACCTCTTTTTTTTTTTTTTTCATTCCATCAAGGTCTTCCCACTGCAGATGAGAGTCAGAATCCCTCTTACCTGCTCTCCATGTCTTGCCACTTTTCAGTCCTGAAATTTTAACTCCACAATTATTAAAAGAGTGAAAAAAAACCCCAAATCTAGCAGTTAGAACATTTCTTTGGAAAAGTGGGCTGAGACCCTGAAAGAGAAGAGTTCCAGGCCTATGTGTCCTGTGCTGACCACTTCGCTATATCCTCTGAAGGAGACCGCCAGTTTGGTTTGCTAGTGGCTGTAGACATTTTTAATTAAGTCAATAAGTGAGGTAAGCACCTTAGTGTAATTTTACTTTACAGTTCTACAGAAGCCTTCAAAACTATAGCTCTTTCTTTGCTGACCTCAGAAAGAATTTAATCATGTCCCTTCAAAAGAGCAGACTGTGTTTCCTGACTGGTGTTATTTATGTGTCCAATATCCAAATCCAATTGCACCAAAAATAGGTCCCTCAGTCAAACAGACTCTGTGATGTGCTTTCTATCTTTCTATCATGAGTGTATTTCATTAACATCTCTCATGTGAAAATGAAAATGTGACCTTTCTGTCACTGAGGATGGGGATTCTGGTGATTTGATGATGCAAATTAAAGCTTCAGGGCTGCTCTCCTGAATTGACAGGTCACAGCTTCCAAGATCTGCTCTTTTGTTCAGGATCATTGCCTCCAGGGAATTTGCAAGTAAAATCTTTTGGTTATGTTTTTATACAATTCCTGCTCACAAAGGAATATTAAGACCTCACAGCTGAAAGCAAGAAGTCCAAAGTTCTGCTTAAATTTCCTGCCTGTGAGAAGCCATGTATAGCACATCATACAGTCAAACATGTCCAGGAAGCATGAGGCATGCTCTACATGTACTGTACTATTTTATAAAATCTGCAGAAACTCCAGCATGTCCAAACATTCTGATGTGAAACATGTTCAGTAGATCAGGATAAGATCTATAAGACTGGACATTTTGATCTTGTGATGATGGTCATGGTGGGTGTATCTGATCTACAAACATTGTGGTCAGAGCTCCTCCTGTGCTGAGAGATGTCTAGAAATCCCAGAAAAATACTGAGCAAATATTTTACTCTAATAAGATTTCCAAGAATGAAGAAGGATTCTTCTTGAAAAACTCAAATTCATGTTGACTTGGTCAAACTGGATAACCTACTCTCTACACTTCACTACTCTACTCACTTTAGAGAAATCTGAGGTTTCTCTAACCCATAGTCCTCCGATTCACATTTTCCTGTTTACACTGCCTTTTAATGAAATTCAGCAGGGATAAAAATAATCATTAAAACAGTTAACATATCTTGACATGACCACCACTTCTGATGTTTTCTATCTTTATTTATGCAGTTCACATGAAATTGTTGATACATGATGCTTCAGGAAAGATTAAAGGATTTTAACCTAAATAATACTACTCATCATTCTTTATAGCTTTAAAATCAACACAGCTAAAAGAAATTTTCACTGTATGATTATAGATTTGACTTATGAAGAGTTTGATGGAATATGTTTAGACTGCTGGAAGTCAATTGAAGTAGAAAATTTGAGGCTGTACTCTAGAAACTAAGGATATTATTCATACATCAAAGAATATGTTCTGGACATGACTGGCTCAGAAAGGGAATTAGCCTGATCATGGTGAATAACAAACTTGAAATGATCTTACAATGCACTGTGATGTGATTAATACCAGACAGCTGGTATTAATGTAATCTAAGTCTAGGGAGTAACAGAATCAGTCCATAAGTACCTACACAGAAAAGTGATTCCTGAGAGTATATGGTTCTTAATCTTGCAAACAAAGGCATAAAAATGTCCAGTGACTGTCAGCTAAAGCTAAAAAAATTCAGGATAAAATAAGGTATAAACACTGTTCTGGGAATGCAATCTATTTTCACATTTTGCAAGGTAAATTGAGCTCTTATCTGACTCAAATTTGGACGCCACACTGAGCTCGGCAGCCTATTCAATGATGTTGCTCAGCAGAAGTTAGGGCCCATCCAGAAAATACTGAGTTTTTTTTGTGAAAATCCAGATTAATAAAAGAAAATATTATAGCGCAAATATGGTGATATATCTTCAAGCATACCAAAGTAATACTTAATTATACAGATGAGTTATTATGAGATAGGATGAGACAGTTATTAATCATAACTGTCTTTACAGACAGTTATGTCTTGAAACACAATGGTGCTTTACACTTCGTTCAATTAAATTATGTAGCTATATCTGAAAATGCTAAAAGAGCTTACCTTAATTCCATCCTGGGCTGATCTGACTAGCAGTTTGTGCCACCATCTGGCTATAAACCCCACTCCCAGCAACAGAGATTGGGGTTTTTGTAGACTTTGAAGCCATTGCGGAAGCTGACCCAAAGTGAGACTGCTGTATTGAAGCTGCACTGTTGTCCAGAGCCCAGTGCTGACTCTCCTGGGATGAATAGCACATTTACCTAGCACTGCCTGTGCCGATTTACTGGACTGGTAGCTCCATATGTTTCTCTGTGTGTATTTGTATTCAGGCAAAGCTTTTTCTGACACAGCTCATCCCTTCTTTGGGCCACTTAATAAATTGAGATTAACATGGCATTAGACTGGTGTTCCCTTCTGTGATGATAACGGGTAAGAAAGCTCAGTTCCAAGCACAAAAATTCACCTATAGGGAAATATATGCATTGCATCATATCATACATATCAGAATTACATCACAATATTCTTTAGCTGGGGAACAGAACATTTCACACCTCTCTGAGTTTTTTCTTCCACATGGTGTGAAACCCAAGGCACTGGTCATAGGATGGAGCAGAAGAAAAAGGCAGGTAACAGAGCAGAGCTGGAGCAGGCTCCCAGCACAGCCAAGCCTGTTCATCAGAGGACAGCTGCTAGTGATCACATTCTTCTGGGACAGGCTGGGAAAGAGTGGTGAAATCAGTGACTTCAACTAAATACAATACTTCACAACTGTGAGAATGGTGCTATACCAGGTATGTTAGAATAATTTTGAAACAAAATGTGTGCATAGACTCTGTGCATTTACAAAACCCAAACAAGAATACAGCTTTGCCATGTGTTAAGAGGTTATGGTCAAAGTCTGGAAACAATTGCCTGTTGGAATTACCAGAATATGTTAAAAGAGTGTATGTGATAAATGAATTGCTCAAAATTGGATAAAAATGCTAAATTTAATTTATTAAGTGAATAAGTGAATAAAGGTAAGCAAACAGCGCTGGGTGCGCGGGAGAGTCTCTGCTCCGCCAATATGCACGCCCACAATACCCACTCCCCTCTTTTTTCTCCTTCTTCATACATATGCAATAAGGAGGTGTGAAAATGTAAATTGTCTCTCTCTTTGAATTAAAATGAGTCTCGTGCATGCGCACTGCCTCCTGGTGGTCTTGGGCAGGGGTCTCGGGATGAAGTAAGAGTCTTC
>JAOEHY010028232.1:0-7500 GCA_025447955.1 Psilopsiagon aurifrons
AGCATGCCAAAGAAGTCATTTGTTATCTGTAGAAAATTGTGGATCTGTTGCTATTCAGTTAGTAATGTGTATTGCATCTCTTTTGAACTTGTAAATGCTTACAGAACCTAGAGGCTCTCCTGGATGATGTGTTTCTTTTCCTGGCTTGACTGCTGTGCATCAGTTTGTATATGTTTAAAATCTAAAAATTAATTAATTAAATAAATAAATAAATAAAAAATCTACATCTGTTCCAGAGAAACTTGAAACTGAAACACTTATGTTTAACTGTGAAATAAACTTGGGAAAGAATAGAAAGATACAGTATAGCTAGGACATCTGTTGAAAAACCTTAGCTATGTAGTGGTTGCCTTAGATTTAATATAAGCACTAAGACTCGTGACTCCTCAAGGAACATGCTATCCAAAGAACTTCTGAGTTGCTCTTTCTTCCACTCCATGAATATTTAATGGCTTACACAAATTGTTCATAACAGGAGAAACTAAGTAGGGCAGGATCATTGTGTATCATTCCTGGTGTGTGCCTTCACCCACTGAACATCCTCCTTTCCAGCACAGACAGAACTTTTCTTAACTGGACGTTTCATTTAAACTGTTTAATTCTCACAAAATGTATGAAACTAATAAACATTTTCACCAGATTTTAGTTTATAATTTGCTGCATCTTCCCAAAACCATATTAGTAAAAATGGCTTAGAAAAACTGAAGGATTTGATTTTATGGGTGCCATTCAGGAGTCCAAATTTACCATATATTCTCACCAATATATGTGCAATCCTTAAAAAAAGAAAACAACCAACCACCAGAATGAATTTTCTTCCTCTTCAATTCTTCCATGGTGCTGGGATTCCTAGTACAGATATGGGAAAAATGTAAAATAATAAGATATTTTTTATGTGAATACTTTGCTTAAAATAGACTATGAAGTATTTTTAGAGCCAAGTTTAAATTTACCTTATTAATTTTACACTGCAGTTCTTCAAAGTGCTTTTTTTAGTCAATTAATATTTGATAATTAAATAATTTTATTTTGAAACCTATACCATTAGGCTTTTAATATTTCCTTACACATCAGTGATGAAATTTACTTTTTGCCACCCAACAGCATATTTTTTGTCTACACTGTACTGAATGTACACCACCCTATGTAGACATCACCATTTTCAAAGCCTTTGTTCTGGAAATATGTGTCACATCTGTTACTGCAATATAATGGTTTCATTCTATTTGTGTGCTTCAGCTGAATAGTACAGATATAACCTTCTTTCGTTACAAAACAAAGCATCCATGTTGTCTGATTACAAAATTTATTCTCTCCAACATTTATTTTAGAAGAGTATATACAAGAGACCATTTCCTAGTCCTTTGTGAAACCACCTTCTTCCTCTAGAAGGTTTATCTGCCTTCAGTAAATAAAACCCCCTAGAAGATTTATTTACCAGAAGTAAATAGCTTGCTCTTAATTATTTAATAATTACACCTAGTTGATATTTTCATATAATGACTGAATGATGCACTATATATTGTTATTCTTGAAAAATGAAGTCTGTTTTTCATCAGCAAAAAATAAAAATCAACTATATCAGGTTTTACCAAAATGTCCAGAGAGCAAGGTGAGAATAGAAGGCTCTTTCTCATGAATTCAGAGATTTTGGTAATTTTAGATCTCTACATGACATACATGGTGGTGATTCCTATAACAGTAGCCTGTTAATTCACTTTGATTACTGTATTGCATCAGCGAGTCTTTCTGAGATTTCAGCCAGCATGTTGGAAGGATTCTGTTGTTGTACCTAACGTCTATTAATACTGCTTTTAAAATCAGCACACAGAACAACCCTTTCTTCAAAACTGACTTGGTCATACTACTACTGAAAATGACAATAAATATGCCAATGCTATTTGAGAATTTTGAAGGGTTTTTTTTAATTACTTTTGAAATTTTGGATATACAGGTAGGGGTTATCTATGAACCAACCATCACCTACCTCCTAAGTGATAAACATGGTCAGGTTTCACTGAAAGCAAAGTGGCAAAATGAGCTCAGGAACTAGCAGCACCTATCACTTGATCTTTCTTGGCATTAATAAAAATTCGTAAATTGATCCAAATTAAGTCAAACAAAAAGACGTATCATAGCAGAAAGAACCATTTTTTCTTCTCACACGAAAGGAAAAAAAAAATAATATATGCTCAAAGACATCTGATACTCATAACTTAGCCTCCAAATCACTTAGCAAAAAAACAAACCAAACCACCAAACAAACCCATACCCACACCCGTGATTTCTCAAGGAAGAATACTTTTTAATCTCTGATTTTTTTTTTTTTTCACTGTTATGGAAAATGGCAAAAAAAAAGGAAAAAAAAATCATGAAAAGAACCTACCTCTGGGTGAGTCCCAAAATATTTATTTTTTCTTTTGGGGAGAGAGTAATTTGGGAGAAATGCCATCCTTTTTGATTTCCCCAGAATTGCTATTATATTTATTTATTTATTGTGCAGCTCAGAAAACTAGCTGTGGGTATGTTGGATCACCCTCTGTGATGTGGCAGTATGCATAAAATCAGTGGCTCTCTGTAACTCCCCTGCTTAACATTCAACAGACAGGGAGAGGATCTAAATGTAAAACCTGGCTCTGAAACACCACTGTCAACTTCCTGCCCTCCAATAAATGATCCAGAGCTACTCCACATCAGGATGGAAATGTATTAGGCACTAAAAACCACTGCTTGCATGACATCATTCCATAACAGATTACACTGTAATGTTAGGAATGTAATCATTAGCATTTAAACATGCATAAAATTTAATTAACCTACTTACCAGTTTGCTTAGAACTTTTGAAGGGCTACCTAGAGTCCTCTCTAAGCATTTTATTGCAGAGTTTTGGAAAGCTCACAAAAGAGAGAAGTTCACTGGGATTTTTCTCCCTAAAGCTGATGAGCCATGACAGATGAGCAGATGACCCGAGTTAATTATTATTGAATTCGTTATTACTGCTTTGTTGTCACCCAGCTCAGCCAGGGTAAAATGATGACAGTAGGTATCTCATTAAAACAGCTGTTTCAATTATGTAGCGGCAAATATTTAAAAAGCGGGCCTTCCAACTTTAAAGCTGTTAGCAAAGTTTGTTTGTGCTGGTTGTGCCAAGATTCTTTGACCGAAAAAGGAAGGCAGAAATATAGTGTCCATCTTAACTGGCTGGGATAAGAGAAGAGGGATGCTAAGCAGCAGAACATAAAAGGTTGAATGTGAGCTCCATACAAATTTTAAAATTATTTTTTTCCCATCCTTGGCTAAATTCAGTTTTGTTTACTGCACATCAGTTACATTCAGGCAGTGCAGTGTAACAAAAAACAAGTGTTTGTGTTAATTTCTTTCCAGCTGGAGGAAGGGATAGGACTGTAAGAGTTGTTTTGGGTCTTTTGTTTTGTTTTAGGGTTTTCTAACTGTTTATTGTTTACTAGTTGACATTCTTAGTTATTCATTTTAAGCATTAAGGATTTCATTCCATCCTTCATAGACAAGAACAGATCCTGTCTCAGATGCTGTTTCAAAGTCGTTCAATAGCCATTTTGATCTCAAATAGGAACAAAAACTTTATTTTATTGCATCAGCAATTTCCCTGATATAAGCATGGCCATATTCTTCATTCACTTAGAATGAGTACATTTCTCTGCACTGAGTGCGATGTTGCCTCTGCGCACTTAGGTTTTACACCTTTTTGTTTCCATGTTGGTTATATATCTTCAGAATGAGTATAAAAAACATAAAGATTCTTGATATTAACTTAACTTGAACCATTCTCGGAAGACCATCCTATAGGTTATCAACTAATTTATGATTGAGACGTGTTTTATAACAGTACAATTTCTCTGACAAGCGTATTGCCAACAATAACCTTCAAATTATTGAAGCAAATGGCCCAGTGTCCATTGAGACCAAGACTGCATTTGGTCTAATGTATCTACCCAAGGTGATGGATCACTTTAACAATTTCTGTAGCTGCAGCTATAAGTTGCATGCACTCAGTGGCCTATTCAACTAAAAATCACCTGCCTCCCTGGAGACGATTAGAGATGGCTGTGAACTGAACAGCAGCATGCTGTCCCAGTCTCCCAGTCTTGTGGATTTTAGAAAAACAAACATTGCTGTGTCATTATGCTTCCTATTGACCTCAGCTACCGAAGCCTGGATTTCCTCAACTTGACCTGTTTCCCAACATGAATTCTGTATAGGTGGAAAAAGACAATTTTTGGCCACTTGATTTATGGACATTCAAGAGCCTGCTTTTAGCAGTTGTTGAGTTGCTGGCAGCAAATTCTAGATCAGTGGTCATTGTGAATATGTAGATTTTCTCAACAGCTTGAGAACGGTATGTCCAGCATGTCCAGAAGTCATGCCAAGGGTTAGGGTATCCATTCATCATCTATTCTTGTGCATCCAGACAGTGTTGGACTTACTGAAGATGGGCAAAATATAATTAGTGCCTTTAAAATATCCCTTGTATAAATACGACAGCCCAGTGACAGTCTGTCTGATGTTAGTTCAGGAACATTACTAATATTCCAAATCATAGAAATACATGAGGAACATCCTTCGAAAGTTACTATTTGTAGATTTTACTGTTAGCCCAAAGAAATTGAGAGAACGGTGTCTCCTGTTAGAAGAAAAGTCATGTACTCAGAAGATATAAAGGACCATATATAATAATCCTTAAAGCAGAACAGCCACTGCAGATTTCTCAAAACTAAGTAATCATTATTAAAATATAGCTATTTTTCAGAGGTAAAACAAAAGCATATTTCCCATTACCACTATTTTTCTTTGTTTTTAGAGTAAAAAATGCCTGTATAACACCAGTTTGGCATGTGCTTGGTTATTAATTGTTTCAATTTTGGAGAATCTAATGTAATTGCTGCTGAGTGGCTCTTCTTTCCCACCAGTCCTGTCTGGTCTCTTACAGGGGGGAAAAAAAAAAACCAAAGAAAAAAAACTCATTCTTGGCCAAGATATATTTTTAAACCTCTATATAGATTTTGTCACTGCAGTGAAGAACTCTTACAAGGTGTCCAAGCACCTAAGTTAATTATAGCTGGAGGATAAATCTCTATATTTATAAAACAGTAGATGAAACTTTGGGGTGAGGGAAAAGGGTTGTCTTATGGGTATCATCATTGTGGAAGCAGCTTTTGAGTTAAAAAAGAGCATCTGAAGTCTTCATCAGGAATTATAAATTTCCAAGTCTTGTTGTTCCAATTGCAGCCTTTGGGCACAAGTAAATAACCCAAGATGAAACTCTGCCTCTTTCCTCTGTTTTCTACACAGACTTCCAAATGGCTTAATTTTAGTAGCAATCACAATTATTCATATCTCACATGGTAGCAAATATGCTGTACATTTGTCCTAAATTCAGGAGGGTGGGAAAGACTTTACTATATAACAGGGAAAAATTGGCCCATCTAATACAAATTTTTATCTTTGGGGTAAAAACTGAATAGCGCACGCAAGGTTTTCTTACAAGGCAGAAAAATGGCTACATTGCAAAGAACTATAAATGAAGTCAGACCTTCCAGGAACATGAAGAGTCACAGTAACATAGCTGCCTTTCTGCTGTTTATGTACTAACTGCAAAAGGAGCAATCCCAGGTGGAAGCCTGGCAGAAGTGTAATGACAAGAAAGGACCATGTAGTGGGAGTGTTAACACCCAGTGCCCTTTGCTGAGGAGTTGGATAGACAGACTGCTATCCCTTCCATTCCTGTGAAAAAAATCTTTGGTGAGAAGAGGGGGGTCAAACCCTAAAAATAGTCAAGGGGATTTGTGCCATTGATTAGAAATGGGAACTCAGGCTGTTACTTGGTAGAAATGCAGCCAGCTTTTTGGTTTGTTGGTTTTGGGGGGTGTTTCCTAGCAAGACAATTCCCAAGAAATACAGATATTAGAAGCTCTGTAGAAGAATTTCAAAATGTAAAAGAGAGCCAAGGGTCTCAGGAAAAAGTCTCAGCTCTTGCTTACATTTGGAAACCTGTGATTTTGTGATTTCTCCTAGGAATCAACTCAATACTTTTGTCTGATCCAAGTTCTGAGTTAATTTGTTCCCACAGTAAAACACTGAATCTTCAAAGTAGAATCTCAGGGTATAGTGTAGAAAGATGAAAAACATTACCATTTTGAAATAGTTATTAAGAGATTTAGACATAATCTAAAGATTGGGGGAAAGTGAGTTGTTATGGGAGGTTTTGCCGTGGTCTGGTTTGTTGTGGTTCTTTTTTCCTCATTCTTATTAGTTTTGCACTTTCTTCATTGCCTTCCCCAATTTCCCAGTTACAAAGTACAGCTTTTAGTCAGATAAGCATGTTTATTGGTAACTGGAATGTTACTATTTCTTACCTTAAATAAAACTTAAATCTGTATAAATTTTCAAGGTAAAAATTATTTTGAATATTTTCATTCAGCCATATATGTGCACTGACCTACAACTACCCATGTGTTTTACCTGAAAAGTTTTTTAACTTTTCTCCAGTAAAATATCCCATAATATTTTGAGTTTGGGCTTTTTAGTTATTATTTAGAGGTTATCAAAATATATAAGAGTCAAGGACCTGCTATATTACCCAAAGTATCTGTTTTTTTTATGAGTAGCCTTTGTTTAAACAAGAAATAATTAAATGAATAAACATTAAATAAATAAATAAACATTAAATAAATAAAAGACAACTATTTTTAAAAATAAGCTCATCACATTATAGCAGTTTTACTTCTCTGTCTTCATTAACTTTTCTGGTGAGTATTTGCCTATTGTTCTCGTGATTTTGTTCTGAAAGAATAGTGACCCAGAAGAGATATTTTCAAAAATGCCTATGGGACTGAGAATTGTAAATCACATTTCCAAAGCAATTTAGGAAGAATTCAGGCTTTCAGAAGTGTTGTCTTTAGGAGGCATGTTTTGGTTTAGCTTGAATAAGCATCCAAAGGGCAAGTGCTTATCAGAATAAGTAACTCTGTGTTTAAAATCAAATTAACTATTTTACTGTTTAATATATTTAGAATTTTATTCATGTAGTTTGAGTAACTTTTGTCTGAGTTTTTATTATTATGTACAAGATGAGCAAAACTTGACTTGCATTTGTAGTTTCTTCTTTAATCACTGTATATTTGTTTGGTGCTTGTTGTTCAGAGATTTCAGTGGCAGAGCAGTAATAGCGTAGAATGACTAGAACATTTGGCTACAGTAGAAGATGCAGTATTTAAAAATAAACTGTTGTTGGCAGCACTTACTTCCTACCACTCTATTCCTGCCCCTCTGCAAGGATGGATTTTACACATTAGCTTCAATCACATTAGTAAGATATTTTAAAGTTAAGTTTGTTAACATTTTACTAGTTAAAGCACTCAGTCTGCTGAGTAGACTTTTAGCCCATATGTGCTGATTAAATATAGCCCTCTTCGCTATGACCTCAACTGTCAATAACGTTCCTCCAAACAACTTTCACCTTT
>JAOEHY010028232.1:12500-35244 GCA_025447955.1 Psilopsiagon aurifrons
TTACTAAGTAAAGTCAGGTTAAGTACTGAGTTTTAAAACTGCTTTTTAATACAGTAAAGATCAGAAATAACTTGTCTGTAGGATATCTGGGGTGAGCAGTGAGGGCAATGGAAGAATTCTCAGTATTAGTGAGAGAAAAAAGATGACGTTGCAGAGGGAGATGAGGTTGAGAAAGAGATAAGAAATTTCCAATTTCTTAGAAACTATAAGAAATTAATTATGTTATCTGCAGACCAATGACTAGTCTGGCAATATAAATATAAAATTACTCCTAAAAAAAAATAGTAAAAATAGAGATTGTGAATAGGAAAATAATGGGAAATGTTTACCTGACAACAAAAGAACTCCTGTGCAAATTTCGCACTTGTTTTTAATGGGGCTAGAATATTTGTACAAATGTGTTGAAACCCGTGAGCTTCTGCATGAGGTTTATTTATTTCCTTTTCTCCATGTGGACAATGTAATACTACTATTAAATGCCAAAATTAATATAAAAATTAAAAATGCACCATTTCCTTCTTTTACTTTTCTACACATAGATGCTGGCGATGTCTGTAGGTTGAAACAACAGGGGCAATTTTTTAAAAGCATATATAACATGCTTGGTTGTGTTCGGATGAGAGATTTTTTTCTCATCAGAACTATAGAAATCAACTTGACACAGCACGTCAGCATATTCAGGAAGTATCTGGGAAAATCATATGCAAAGGCAGCTCAGTTAGGAGTTGTGAATTGCTTGAAATCATTTGTAATAGTCATGAGCAGTTTGATTGTTTCCCTAGCCTTTTGAAGTCATATGATTTGTGCTGTAAAGCTAATGCTGGCAATAAAGAACCCATACCTATCTGTTAATCAGGTTGAAGATGGCAGCTGCTTCACATCAAGAGGATTTTAAGACAAAAGCAGAATAAAATACAAGACAGAGAGAGAAAGAAAAATTCTATTCTTTGTCAGAGGCTAAAATTAGTTGTGATGATTTAAACAATTCCAATGAAGACCTTTGTGTACACTGAAGAGATAGTGGGGAATATTGTCTTTCATTGATGAAGCATTGATGTGATCAGCTTCAGGACTCACTGAATGCCTTCAAAGCCTTTCTAATTCTTTTGCATTTTGAAGACTCTAACATGTTGAAGAAAGTTACAGGCTCATCCTTTGTTGCCACAGCCTTCAAAATTTCATTAATTATTGTGGCTGTTTAAATGCAAGAATAAAGGTTATTAGATATTATCTTTCTGTCATTTGAGGGATTTTTTTTTCTTTTTTAATTCTAGCAGAATTTTTCGGATTTATTGTAGATGTTTCTTCATTTAGGACATGTGCCAACCTGATAAAGAAAACAAATAGGAGAAAGCACACTTCTATATTTTAGCCTGAAAGATCTCTGAAGTAAAATGTAGTATTTCAGTGCTGGAAATCCTTGTCTTTTTGCATTCAGTAAGAGTTTTTCTGTTGACTTCAGCAGAGCCTAGATTTACCCCCGTGTGCACAGGGAGGATCACTTCAAATTTGAGTAACTCCAAAGAAGCTTTCTTAGGTTGATTTTATCGCACCAGGCAAACACCTTTAGACGTGGCATTCTGGTTTTAGTACTCACGATCCAAAGATTTTTCATGATGCAATTTTATTACTGTATTAAAGAATATTATTTGATTCTAGCAAAAATAAAGCAAGTAAGCCATATTGCTTAAATACTAAAGGTACTTTTTGTAACTTTTCCTTCCTTACCCAAATCCAGCTCTCTGGTTTCCCTGTATGGAGGTACTGTTTATTTTAGGGGCAAAAGACAAACTATGGAACCGCATTGTAGCAATGTCTCTCTCAATACATCTAGTCAGCATCTTGCAATCAATGTGTTTTGAGACTCACCCAACTCTTCAATAAGCCTCAAACACGCTAAATAATCAGTCACATGGTATATTATTTTTTTGCTTCCACAAATTGCATACAGCCAAAGGCCAAAGCAGGGAACTTTAAATGGATACCAGTAGGAAGGCCACAGGGTTGCTCTTCAGTGAAACCCACAATGTATTTTTAGTACATGAATGTCATAAGATTACACCTTAAATTCATGGTGATTTTAGATTTTTTTAAAGAGGGCTTTTATGACTCTCTCTGGGTTTTGTAGAGCTGCACAAAAGCACCTGGTTTTGCAGATGTAAGGAAGTGAATAAATAGTCCTAATAAAAATCTTCAACACTCATCAAGAATTTCCTGAAATATTTCCTCAGTAACATGCTTGACACATATTTGTGTTTATATACTCATGTACACAAAAAATACGGTGATGAATATCTGCACTGTGCTGCATCTTTATATATTTACCATGTACTTATTAAAATTACCAAAAAATTACAAAGAATATCACATGTGCAGTCTCTTCAGAGAAGAAAATTAAGCAAAAGTCAATCATAGAATCACTAGAATAGGGTTGGAAAGGACCTTAAAATCACCTAGTTCCAACCCCCCTGCCATGGGCAGGGACACCTCACACTAAACCATGTCACCTGAGGCTATGTCCAACCTGGCCTTGAACACCGACAGGGATGGAGCATTCACAACTTCCCTGGGCAACCCATTCCAGTGCCTCACCACCCTCACAGTAAAGAATTTCTTCCTCATATCCAAATTTGTGTTATCAACATAAAAAGTTTTATAAGTTGCTAAACATATTTAATATATGTAATAGTGCAGAAACATCCTGGTTAAGCCATAAAGACACTGGTGACATTTGACCTTTTGTTTGTGTCACAATCATTACAATCATTAATAGCAGATGTTTTGGTAAAAATAAATTAAATGCGTTTCTTTTTTGTCCTGTTTTGTACCACTCTGTTCCCATACGTTAGTAAAGCTAGCTACAACTGTTACTGTAGCTGAGTACATGGGCAATTATTTTCAAACAGCTGGAAACTTTTTAAGGCTCGTTTTTCTGCTCTGTGAGGTATTAGTAGGTAGCTCTTCTTTCATGATGGATTACATGGCCCTGCCTTAAGACTACCTACATTTTCAATCTCCTTTTGCTTATACTTAACAGTGAAAAGGTCTGTAACTTGAACCACACAACTATCAGGTTCCACACAGGAGCCTCACTATTTGGCAAATAATTTGCCTTTGTTGCATTCATTTTTGTTTATAAAATACTAATTACCTCTTTTATTGTTTGAAGAGATTAAAAGTTAATAGGAGAAACTAAATAAACAGAATGCCATTCTGCACAATCTATATAAGCTGGTAATTAATTTCTGGCCTCCTCTGAGCTAATTAACTCATATAAAGAAATGAAGTTAATGAACCATAATTCTAGTCATACAAGTGTAGATACAAGCAGTTTGACTTAATGAATTAATAAGATATTTCCTTTCTTAGAGGTTTTTCAATTGTGTTCCTAGTCTGTAGGCCTTCTTAATGTGTCTTTCTGGCTAAAATATTTAATAAATAGCAAGGCAACCTGGAGATGAGACTTCACAAATTTTACTGATAGAGGAGATGCCAATTTCAGAGCAAACAGGGAATTCTAGCTCAGCTGGGTGATGAATCTTTGATACACAACAGAGATGTTTTATTTCAACTAGAGGTGATGCAGTAACCATCTTTGACTGAAAAGTAGCAGTTGCCAAATATGCAGTCACTTTACTTTGTTTGGATTAAGGCACGAATAAAAATAAAATCATTAATAATTACAATAATATCCCTTTGGCTGAGTGAAGGGATCAATTGTTATTTTAGAAGGCTGACAATCTCATTTCTATCAGCATTTCATCTGGAATTTGCACTGTTATCTGTGCATGCTGTAATCAAAACTTGAGTCGGTTGTATAATTCTTAGTTAATCCTGAGAAAAAGATTGTTTATCTCATGCTCCTTGATTTCTTCTGGAAATAAGATTTATTTTTCCTGTTTTGCCAGAGTACCAATACAATGTTAGTTTTTTCCAGACTAAATTGACACCTCATCAAATATACCCTGCCCTAAAGAAAAGTCCTTGAAAACCCTATCCCTATCGCTCTGATTTGCAAGTCATCCCTTCTGTAAAACTTTGCAGTGATGTCACTTACGCTCCCCCAAACAGAGCTGAGTCGTATGCATTTATAAAGTACAAACCAAACAAACTTCCATGGACTACAGTTTTCTTCAAGACTGATTTTCCCATTCTTACCTTTTTTCACTAATTTCATGAGAGGAAACATGATGTATAGATTACTTTATTCTTAATATTTTACAATTTTTTTAGGAATATTGATTGCTAAGCAGTCTATACAGCACGCTGCTCCTAACACTTTAATAAAAAGAACCTAAGCAGAGAAGAATAAATTATATTTTGAGATTGATTTTTACTTTCATTACTTGAGTACAGAGCATAATTGGGTATCTGTTATGATACCTGGATCTTTATGAATCATCGAAAGTTTTGTGTTCATTTTAGATGCATTTTCATCCTTAATTATTTCATAAGGAAAAAAAAATAGCAAAAAAAATCTTTACATGATTCTCAATACCACACTGCTCTCTCTCTATATATATATTCCTTGGTTCTTTTTTCTTTTAGATTAAAACTTCTCTATGCCTATTATTTTAAACATGTCATTTACCTTAGTGCTAGCAGTCTCTGTTTCAGACCTTTGACCTTAGATTGTGACCAGGTGATCAATTTTGTTTTCATCTGGCCTGAAAGCACAGCTGACACAGGTTTAGAAATGTATTTCATCTTGATTTAGTAACTTTCATTTAACCATCTCCATTACTTACTTAGATGCTAACAGAACATCCTTTCTGGGCTATTTGTTTTTAATTGTTGAGGTAGACATACATAAACATGCCACAGTCACTGGAAGTAAACAGTGTCTGGCTGCTGATTGTACATAAAATGACCAGGGGTTTTTAGATCAAAAATGTCTCTTATATGACCTTAACAGAAATTGTTATGAATTAAAACAACTGCTGCTTAGTACCAGCATGCAATCTAATAAAAAAACACGATTCCAGTAGAACCTGTTTCAAAGTAGTTGATCAATATAAAACCCATAAAGGAAAATATAAGTATGATAAAATGTGATTTAGTTAAAGAAATATTAGTGCACCATTTCAGGTTCTGCTCAAATAAGAATATAATTTTTTTAATTTCTTTCGTTCCAGAGTCCATTATGTTTCTAAAATGATGATTGTTACAGATCCTAATTATTAGATACAAATATTTTGTCTAACCAAATATACACATAGCAGACTCAAAGCATTGGCAGTATCACAAGAGGCTCTACTGTAGCCCATAGGTGGAAGATTATAGCAAAGAAAAGGCTATAGGCCATTTTTGAGTAGATGACGGCATTCACCCTGAGCATAAACAGAAAGCTATCATTTATTATCACATGGCCCAATTTTAGCCCTTATGATACATGTACATTTCAACTAGAATGAATATTTACTTACTTATGGAAAGAAAGTGAGCTGGTGCTGGAAACAAATAGAGTTATTTCTATCTTTAATTCCTTGTAATGGTGTGTGAGATGCTGATGGTCAAAAACTCATACCCTTTCTTACAAGCTCATTGTACTTCCTCAAGGACAGCAGAGTGCTACCCAGAGCAGCCTCCAGCTATAATCAGAAGCCTCACGGCATTTTTGAATGAGCCTGTCTTTGCCAAATCAGTAGTTTGTCTTTTCCAGATCAAGACAAAAACAGGAAGCTCAGACATTGCTAGAGTTCATTCTTTATTAGAAAGCCAGCTGAGGAATAAATCGTGCTCTAAAAGTTTCTGATGAAGAAACTATTAAACGATTCACTTTTGTAGGCTGCACTGACACTAGATTCCTGATATAAAATGCTTTCCATCCTTCTGTCTTTAATCTTTTTTGAGATCCATCACAGCACCAGAAATATGTTACTGGGCATTGTTATGGTCAGACCTTAAACCTTTAAGATTTCAGAAGTCTAGTTTCATTCTTAAAAGGCAGCATTTCAACTTTTATATGTATTACATCTAATCTTGTCTTCCTGCAGAAAATAATAGTTTGCAACATATGTTAAAGAATGGTATGAAAAATCATTCATTAATGGATGAAAGTAAATCCTAGAGTAATTGAAGGGAACTGCCTGAGCAAGGTAAAATTAAGATGCAGCTTCCTCTCTATGCTATGAATTGACATATGGGTGTTCTGGACCAAGCTTATATCTTTTTTCCTTGGTTTATTTGTAGGCTTGATTATTATTAAAGACTAAACCCTATGTTTAAGACCATGTAAGTTAATACTCTTGAATTAACTTTTAACTTGCATTTTTTTTTCCAGTCCATAATCAGATAATCTATGAGCAGGACTGTCTAATAACTTTTATTTTTAGGTTTTGCTTTGTTTGGTTGGTTTTGTTGTTTTTTTTTTTTTTTTTGTTATCTCATAACCCTTAATATTCCCAACTCTTATTTGAGTTATAAAAAGAATTATTCCATATTTCATATTTCATGTCCTGTGCTGAGCTCTTTATAGCTCTTTACTGACAGATATATGAGATTCCAGTATTTGCATACTTTGCTTTTGTTAAATACTTTAATAAGACTGAAGAGAATACAAAGACAAGCATTCCTGAAAGGTAATACTTGGTGGCTCAGTTTACAGAAGAGAGTTAGATTACCCTGCAGTGCTACTCTAGCAATGCTCCAGTTCAATAGTCTGTCTAACGTGAGTGCCTGTACACTTGACCCATGCTTACAGACTTGAGCATTCAATTCCAAATTGTACCACAAGCAGCACACCTTGACAAGTTGCTATGTGACCTATCTCCAATGTCTTTGGTTTAGATACTTCTACACAGAAAGTCTCCCCATAGTTTTGGCACAGGGAATAATTTTGCAACTTGTGACTACCACATTCCTTTGCAAATGGCTGGCTATTGGTGAGAATTGGGGGAGCATATACATTCTAGCAGCAATGAAGGGCAAGTTGTCAAAAGCAGATACCTAAAACTCTGGCAGGCTGTTTCCACCATGGCTCATGCAACACTGAATACATGTGTTTGTTAGCATTCTAAAAATAAAACAATGGTTACAACCATTATTTGGAGGACATCGTTTTAGCAAAATAAACTGCTGTTAGAAGATAGCTTTAGTGACATAAACATATTAATGCTGAGATATAAATCACTGTGTCCTTCCTCAGTTTCATTATCTTCCTCTGTGGATTTACTGTGTTATAAATGAGATTCTATAGGAAATCCACCCATATATAAAAATTTATAGTGTGATGTCAAGCACATAAGTGTTAACACTGAAATCATTATATCTCTATTTTAATCATAGCTGTAATCAATTATAGTAATTCTGATTTTTCTCAGTCCATTTTTAATACACTGTGGTTGCTGTTATTAATACTTTTTTTGGTTGTTGAGAGGAATAGCAAATGGTTTCTTAAATTAGAGAAAGAAAAACATTGAATTCTTAAGCAGATAAAAAAGGCTTAAATACATCATGATTAAACCATATGTCTTGTACGATCATCTCTTAAGTACTATAAGTCTTTACAGATGTACTGACCTCTTGGATTCCACAGCACAAATGAATCCCATTGCAACTGTGATATATTAATATTTGTCAAAGTCCTCCAAATTGAAAAGATTTTCTTTCTCCAGTACATGGGACTGCTTAGTTGGAAATTAAAGTTCTTGTGCAAATAGAGCTGACATTTTGTTGCCTTCTATTCTGAGGAAATTTCTCCCTCCTATTAGATAATATTTGTTGTGTTTAATTTTTAATAGATTAAGAAAAATGCTGGCATATTCATAGTTGTTGTTGAAAATGTGCAAATGTAGGTAAGAACTGAGAAATAAGGATATAATGTGTAACATAACTCTTTTCGTGCTTTCCAGTTTGTTATTCTGTTTCAGTGGCTAGTTCAATCATCAACAATTTAACATTATTTGGAGATGTTCTCTGCCTTGCACATGCCATTGAACATTGTTTTACCTCCGTAATATTGCCATTTCTAGGGGTTGCCTTAGATTTGAGAGTTAGAAGGATAGGGAAAGAAATTATAACTGTCATTGCCACTGTTGCAGGCTCTCTGCCACACAAGGGAATGACAGCTAACCTTCAAACAGCAGAAACGAGCTATCTTTGAAACATAAATAATGTAGATTAATTTTTTAAAATTAAAGTTTGAAAACCAAAAACGACTGATTAATTCATCCAGTCCACCATAAAATAGACTAATTCATACCCTAGCGGTTTTTTTTTATGCAGAATATAGCTAAAATGAAACAGATAGGCCTGAAGCTTCTAAAATAATTGAATTAATGCAAACAATAGGAAGACCTTATTTTCCAGTCACATATGAATGCAATTTGTGAAAGAATGCCATAATTTGAGCTTCATCACCTAAGCATTTGGGTTTGGAATCATCCTTCAAACTTCGATATTGAATTAACAGACATTCTTATTTTTAATAAAGGTATTTTGATCCTTAAGACTTGCATCTTTACATATTTTACATTTCAATTCTGACTTCTTAATCTCTTTTGAACTGAACAAGGAGGTTTTTAAAAATAATATTTTTCTTTAAGAAAAATAATTATTCTTGTTGACTTGAGAATGAACTTTCAATACTACACTGCAGGAGTCCTAAATGAAGGAAATAATAGAAAACTGAGTTATTCTGTTTATAAAGAAGTGTCTGCCTTGAACATACAAGGAGCAAATGTTGAAAAGCTTAATTTCCAAGAGAAAACAGAAAGTGATCAGAAGATTGTGGATTATATGATGGTCTCTGGGTAATATGCAACAGTCGCAAATCTGTGAGGACAAGTAAGACAGTTTGTGAACTAAAGCTGTGAATTAATAGTTCTGCATTTAGTGGAGTAATTGCAATGACTGAAGAAGAGGATAACATTTTGTGTTTATTTAACAAAAGACTTGCAATCTGATAAACATAAGTGATTCTTCTGAAAGAATGGGTATAGCAGAACACAAACAATGGCTAAATTACATCTCTAGTAAGAGACAGTACATAGGGCAGCAAAGTGCATTTACAAAAAAAATTATCTGATTCCTTTTATCAGGTGAATGATAAGCATAAATAGAGAGGGGCAATTACACGTGGTAAAATAATACACATGTAATACAAATATCAGGTTATTGAATGCATGTCACCAATTTTATGTATTAAGTTATGCAAAATTCTTCATAATTCAAATAAGTGCAGCTCTTGAGAGAGGATTTATAATAGCCATGTTAGTTATCCTGATGATTACCTCTCTTCCTTGTTAAAAATATTTGTGTGGCTTTTAATTTGAACCAGCTTAGTTCTGGCTCCCAGCTGATGCATTTCCTAGAAGGGGGAGAGGCAGAAATCCTTCCCAGCTTTCCTTGCAAAAGTCACTGTGATATGGTTATTCTAAAGGAGTATTCTTACTGAACCAGTAGCATAGAATGCACTATATCAGTGGCATATGAAGATGGGAGAATTTTGACCTGCAAAACAGTACGCTGTGAAATATGGTCATATGTGTAGTAACCATAGATAGATGCCAGAAGATACATGACTGCTGTGCAGATCGGTGGAATCCTGTAACAAGAGAATTGCCTTGTTATTTTGCGTCGAGCCATTTCTCTGGATTCCTAATCTGGGTACTAGGAAGCAGACTGAATATAGATGTTCAATTGCTAATGGAGTTAAATATCTGCGAGCGATGGACAGTCACTTATATATATTTTGGCATTCATTAGAGCCTTTAGAAAACAAGAGAAACCCAGGAGAAACTGCTTATGATCATAGCTGTGCTGCATATCATATACGTGTGTGAAGCTTCCATGGAAAAGATGCAAATCTGCATGTTGAATAATTGTGATGAAAAATGTCTGCATATAAATCCTTACTAATACACAAGGAGGTCAACTGCAATAAATATGTGGGATGTTTCCCCAGAAAAGATCATCAAATATGATTCTACAAAACCAGTAATTAAAACTAAAGAAAGCTTATAGAAACCCCTGCTCCTCAAAAAGGAAAAAAAAAAAAATAAAAAATAAAAGAGAAACAAAATGACAGCTGTATGTGTGCTTTTTACCCAAATCTACAGAAGTTGTTTACATTATTAGAGTTCCTTTTAGGTACAAATGAGTTTTAGGAAGGCTTCCAGTAGTATTTCCCTTTTTCAAGGTATTGATCACTGTCTAGAAAAGCAATAGTTCAGACTTAAGGACTCTGTTACTGCAGAAAGAACACCAGCAGTTTATATACCCTGCTCTCTTATATTCTCAGAAAAAGACTGTGAAGTGTGTAAAAGAAATATATTCTGTTGTAGTCAACCATGTATGTTTATTGACATATTCATGGGAGCTGAGTAGCAATGGAGTCTCCAGAAAGAGCAATTGAAAACACTTTCCTGATGGCACCACTGGGACAATTAATTATTCAGTTTCACATGGAGAAATACCTTAGTGTAGCTAAATGCAGACAGGAGAGAACACAACACTTACAACAAAGTGTTTCTCATTTCAAGAACATATTCATGTGTATAGGTCTAGTTCACCTTTGTCAGCAAATACGCAGTTTCTAATACCATTGACTGGTCAAAATCAGTATGTTTTTGACAGCAGCAAAACCCAAGGTGTTTGGTAATATACAAACCTTTTCTTCCACAGCTCTGTGTGTCTGCATGTGTCTGTGTAATTTTCAAAGATGAAAAGCTTTCATGTCACTTGTGGAAAGCATTTGGATTTGGAAAGGGTAAGTAATTGAGACATGTTTGTTTTGGCTTTTTTTAATTTCATAGTAATGCATAAATGTGATGATCTGTATTCCAGTATAAATATTAAAGTCACTGAGTAGTCAGAAGCAGGTAAAAGCATATATACAACATTCTGATGGCTTAAATGTCATGTGATCATAAAAGAAAAACTAAGGTACAAAGATTTTACATACACAGGAGAGTCAGTATACAAATACTTTGGCTTAAAAACTGTTGATAACTAAAAATTCAAGAAGCTACAGTATGTGGCATGCTGCAAAACTCAAAACTGAATTCAGTCCCATTTCCTGAACACAATAGATTCTGCATACAGAGTATATTCACACCCAGAGAGTTTACTACCACTAATACTAATACTGCTAATACTACTACTAGTAGTAAGTAATAGTTACTAATACTAGCCTATTGCCAGAATCATAAATAATGATTTTACTTACAGACCCATTGCCTGCAAAAAAAATAATTATCTGCTCAACAATAAAAGAAACAGCTCCTGCAACTTTCTATCCACAGTTCTGCAGTCAGATAGGGCCAGACATTAATTTGCATAAGGTATTATATGTTGTTCAGAGAAAATTCACATAACTGTAATATCTTCCCATACAGGACAGAAACACAGATAAACATCCATCAGGAATTAAGAGAGTAAAAAAAAAAAAAGCTTTTTCATTGGATATTGATACCCTATCATTGTTTCCAAAACTGACTGTGGAGTGTCTTACATTTTCTTGCAGTTTTTATGCTTTTCTCCCATGTGATAGTGTTTCTCCTACAAAAGCAATCCTATTCAAATATTACTCAGTTTAGCCCAGTATGATCTGCTCTCGAGAAGCATTTGGTTTCCTCTTTCAATGCTAAACTAAAAAAGATCATGCACCCAAAATTCCATGGTTACCACAGTAGTTGAATGAAATTTGTTTCATTTTTAACATTTTGAACCACAGATGTCTTGAGTTGTAAGTCATTGTCAACAAAGAATTTCCCAGGAATCTCTGAGAAATTAGATGTTCTACCATTCTTCTTTAAAGATCTGGAATTATGACTTTTTAAAAACTCTAACTCAAATTATATAAAGAAAAAACAAGGCTATTTAGCATTGTTTAGCTATTTTTGGCATTAGGAAAATAAGTCACTTAGTATGCACTGCATTATTGTACTATTGTGCTGGCACCAATTTGTTTGTTTACTGATTGAAGCTAATTTAGCCAGTTTATAACATGTCAGAATTTTTCCAGAGGTTATAGAATACATGCTTTTTGGAGGCTTGCACAACCACTGATAATTAGAACATTAGCCCTTGGGTTGTTTCCTTTCTGTTTTTCCAAAAGGAATAAAAAAACCACCTGGATGTATTAAAACACCTGGGTAATTTATATGGAACACACACGACATACGCATACACTTTCTTCTCAAAAACAGTAGAGCTTCTGTTTCCATGCTGGCAAGGAAATGACTGATATAACTAACAACTGATGAAGTAAAGCCACTAGGTGTTAATAATATTGCAGTAAGTTTGTGCCTGTTGTTATACAAATTAAGGGCCTGATTCCTACGTGTATTCTTCATTTACACTCTACAGAGATAGAAAATGGCATCTTAAATTGACTTTTCTGGTACCTCTGTTAATAAAGGGCGCAGAAGTGCACCTAAAACTAACATTATTAGATTTGCTGCTAAATATTTTAACAGAAAAAATCTGTTTATGTAAATGTATAGTATTTATGAAAATTATTAAAAAATATGCAACCTTTTTTCCGCCTCAGAAGGGATTCCCATTTTTGAAAAGAAATGATAGAACTTTTTGACATGAAAAGACCTGTCATCATTATAGTTCAGAAGTAAATTTAGACAACAACCAAATATGTCCTAATTGTCACATGTGCCTTTTGGGGAAGGAATTTCTTGATGACTCACTGGACTGATTTATTGGAAAGCAAAAATACAATGTTCATTTGGCAATCGCTCACACCAAAATGATTGATTTAATAATAGTTTGCAAATCAGCCAGTACCAAGTACAGTCATTCCTAGTAGGAAATGAATGGGAAAGACTTTAAGACAAGAAAAGTGTGAAATTTTCTTTGATTTGGTTTAAAAGGTATAGTCTGTTCACATTATTCTCAGTGAATTAACTGGGACTGCTCACAGATGTAAAAGGAGAGACACTGGACCCACAGTATAAATTAATCTTTTTTTTTTCTCCATTTTTTGGGGGGGAGGGATAGAGAGGGAAAGAGAGTTTCTACATCCATTGTAAAAGGAGCACTGAATGGAAAACTTCAAATGTTTCAAAGCACCAACAAAAACCTGGGCTTAGGACAAAACAAAATTACTTATCTCACTCTTTCTTTTCCAACAAAACCTTAAGGCAAGCATGCTAAATGCTTTTTGCCTTGTCACCTTTCCTAGCAAAATAAATAAAAATTTAAATGACAAAAAAGAAAAATTCTTAATATGTATTCTTCATAGGTGATTTATGCCTAATAATTAAGAAAAAGATCAATTGCTTCATCATTCTTTTGTACAGGATCAAACATGTATGGCTATTGACTGTCCAAGCTGTAAAGTACGAGCAAGTAGCAATGGGAAACTTGTCATATGCAAATGAGCTATTACAGGCAACTTTTAGTGGTTTTATATGAAATAGAATCATAGTCTTTACCTGTGCAAAATCACAATTCCCCAAGAATTTTGCTGCAGGATTTTGCTGCCCACCAAGCTATGCACGTTGGAGAAAGAAAAAAACAAAAGAATGCCACCACCATCCCCCCAAAATAGACAAGATTAAAATGTAAACATCTTTATTCCAAAAAATGGAAAATTTGTCTGAGCTGAACCGTGCAGTGTACAGCTTTGGCTAAATCACAGTTTTTCATAACCAAGGCTTGAACAATTCAATGTACATAACTGCTGCTAGTGCTCAGCCATTGTCCAGCCTGGCCACAACACCTTGCAAACCTCAGCATCTTGAACACAAAATCAACACTTTGCATTGGTCATCAACATGGGATTTATTTAAATGCTAAAACATCGTGACAAAGTTCCTTTATCTTTTGCCAAACCCGAGCTGCATTGAAGCCTCTTCTCTGCAGGGCTCCATCCTTGTGCACATTCCTCAAAGGCCCGAATGACACACGTCAGAGATTACCACGGCAGCCTGTGAATCATAGAATCACAGACTGGTTTGGGTTGGGAGGGACTTCAAGCTCATCCAGTTCCAACCCCTGCCACCGGCAGGGACACTTCCACTAGACCAGGTTGCTCCAAGCCCCATCCAACCTGGCCTTGAGCACTGCTAGGGATGGGGCAGCCACAGCTTCCTTGGGCAGCCTTTTCCTGCACTTCAAATGGCCAGGCTCTGGCTGCTCCTTATCCTTCCGTTTGCTGCTTTCAAGTCGTGAAATCAAAAGCTTAAGTGGACTCAGGATGGGGACGCATTTTGGGCTTCTGGGAAAGGAAGGGAGGAAGGAGAAAGGGCAGGAAGAGAAAGCCAGTGGTGCAGCAAGCACTGCCTGCCTGGGAGCGGAGGGCTGCAGGCAGCCCAGGCTGCTCATCATCGACCCTGACACAGCCCACAACTCCATATCAAAGCAGATAACAAGAACTTCAGTGTAAAACTGCCTGACTTTTATTTCTGTCTTTTCAAGCTATTGGCTCCTTCACTAATAATCGGGATTTATTACTGGGCCCATCTGCTGCCTCTCTAAGGTCAAAAGGTAAACCACAGCCATTGCTGATGTCACCATCGTGGTAGCTAGTAGCAAATGGACCCTGACAAGTGTACTTTGAAAAGAATACTGTGGCAAGAGCACTCGGAGCATGAAAGTCAAGCTGATAAAGAAAATAAAGTCCAAAATACTACAAAGATGTCAGCTTTTAACCCATTAATCCAAGTGATGGAGTCCAGCTGTCAGTCTTATATCCGAGCAGCAGTCAGAAAGAAGAATGAGCTCCTATGCCCAGTGAAATGTAATCGGGTCAATCTCTCTGCAAAGAAATTTCTAGCACATTGCATTTTACTGTATTCTTAGTGCAGGCTTCTCAAAGACACCAAGAAGTAGGAATGGAAAGAGAATGAAGTCCTTGCCACAGCATTCACCATTTCTTCTTGACATAACGACGGTTCATGAAGAGCCATCAGTCTGGCTTTGTTTCTCAGCTTTTCATTTTCACTCACCAAGGCCTGGCTCTGAGGCAATTATTTCTGTAGCTAAAGCCACATTTTCTGAGTGCAAGGTATAACCTCTGTCCCTTGCAACTGCAGCCCTTCTGATTTCTGATGCTGCACTAATAAGGATCATGGTTTTCCTTCTGCACTGCTCTGTGTTTTTATTCAGGGTGATGTAAAGGGACCGCAGCTAAGGTTAAACTCTCCAGATAATTTTGTTGGTATGTTTTATCAGTTTCTGGGCAGGAAACTCCTTTTCGACTACATTTCCAGCTGAGAATAGAAAGTGAAAAGGGCAGAAAGACTGATGCAAGATAGAGCAGTTCTTTTTCCAGTGGAGATGGAGGATTTACCTCACAGTTTGAGAACAAATTAGAAACTGACAATGTGTCAACAAAGAATTACTTGCTTTGTCTCAGCTAATGTTTCAGAGAGGTTATCTATATCCATGCAGCAACACTGCAAACAAGCAGCAGGTTGCTGACAACTGATGTAAATAGCTACAATTCCTTTACTCTCAGGGTCATACATTACCAGCGTCATTTTCTTCTTTCCATATCAAGCAGTTGGTGGAGATAGTGATTTGCAGCACATATATACAAACAAATTCCCACTCGTCAGAGACCTAAAGCAGATATTTTTTTCTGATTTCAGGTGCCATCAGAAAGTGTTCATGGTCTGCAAAGACTCCGGGAATTTATTTTTACCTTCTGAGGGAAGGATGGGGAGTGACAATGCAAGACATGGGTAGCCAGAAGTTTGTTTAGATTTACCCTTCATCTGTTTTACTTTTCTACCCTTCATATAAGGACATAGCATGATCAAAACTTACATTTATTTCCATGCACCAAGCAAGAGGAACGTACATGGCATTGTGTCTGCATGTGATTAATGGTAAGTCTTTCTTATGCTTTCTTTTATATGTAAGGTGATGGTGACCACAATTTGAATTTGGACTCTTTCTTGCATGGATGCCACATGCTTTCCTTCGATGTTTATACCCCTTTGAGTGTTTTCTTCTAATGCCACTGCTAAAACTCCAGGACTGATCAGTTAAATCCAGATTCACCTCCAGACAAAACTCGCTTTATGCACCCTTCTAACATCCGTATCCTAACACTTGCAGACAAATATATTCCATACCAGATTCTGCCACTTTTAAAGACCAATTAACCACAGGCACATCCAGTGATAACACTCTGAAGTGGGCTATTTTTAGAGGAGAAAATGTGGGCTCCAACTTCAGACCATACACCATATCATAACAGAGCAACCTGTGAGGGCAACACTGAGGCTTGGAGACTTCGCTCCAGCAGTGGTGCTTGTTCACCAGGATAGCTGAAGCAGTGGTATTTGGGCCTGCCCATTGTACAGTCCAGCACATGCCTGCACAGCTCATCTCTCCTTCTAACTGTTGCACATACTGCTAATTCCTCCAAGAGATCTTTTTTTGCATCACCTTAGTGCAACTGGGAAGTGACTAGAAGTCCTTAGCATTACATTAAGAAGCCCTCAGTCCACTGTCATTTCATTGCTGCTCTGAATAAGTTTTTTCCTGTAAGGCTCAAATCACAAAAGCCATCTGCATCTGAGGTGGTTTGTTCATGAATGCACGTAATAAATGTGTTATATACAGGTAGGCTGCTGGACTGAAGTCAAGTGGTATAATTTTGGGGAATTTTGAAGCACTCACTTTAAATGTTTGTGCTGCTGCAGTGTATAAATCTTCTTCAGTGCAATACATACATAAATTACTGAGAATGAAATTGTCCCCTAGATAGTGAGAATTTTACATGTGGAGTCTACATTGAGTCATCAAAATGTGAAAGGTTAAAAGTCTTGCTTTCATGACCAATTTCAGCACAGCCTCACTTTTGGAGCTGTCTGAATACCTGGGTTGTTTTCCAGTGTATTTGATTCTCTAGAATAAAAGTGGTCTGCAAAGAGGCTTGAGAGCAAATAAACTGAACAAAAATCTAGTCACAGTGGTCAGATTGTCAGTCATGGAGGTTACATCTGTCTCTCTCTGTGCAAGGAATGGGTATGGCAGGAGACAGAGGGCAAATTTACCCCCTGGTACCTCACCAATCTACCTGCACTCAGAAAGAAGTAACTGCCTCTGGAGATTATTGGATATTTCAGTCTCTGTTTGTTCCTTGGCCTCTGCTGAGGTTAAAATCGTGCCAGCTGCTGATAACATTAATGTTTTTCTGGTATGGAAACCTATTCACCAGAGATCATAATGGGAGTATCAGTGTTTACTACAAGTCTTTCGCAGTTATCAGATATTAATGACCTTTAGTCTGTATTGACTTCACAGGCCAGACCAAAGCCAGGAATAAAGAGAGGGAGAGAAAGAAGAGTGATGTCTGCTTTATTTCAATAATAAAGAAACTGAGATGTGACAGATTTGAAAAGGAATCCTGTAAATCCTGTAAATTTTCCTCTCTGAGGTCATTAAGGGAAAAGCCATTCAATTGTTTTAAAATAGAGGGGAAAAAATAAAACCACACACAAAAATACTATGCAATAGATGAACACATGTGCCTTGGGAGGAACACAATTTGGACTCAGAAGCATCATTGTACTTCTCACAATTACATTTGTTCACCTGCTTCTTAAGTGTACGCTTGTGGCTTGTTAACAAAATGGAATTGTTTGCTATACAGAGGCTCCTAGGTGCAAAGTTAGACCTAGCCTTGTATTTTTGGCCTCCTGTTGTACCGCATGGCAGGTTTTTGAGTTTTCTTCCAGTTTTTAATGTGTCTTCTTTGTGTTCTTTGTAATTATAAAAGTAGAATCTCTTAAGTCTTTCGTCCTTCAAATCAACATGGCAAAAATATCGATTCAGGTAATGAGGCACAGGTGTGCCTTGTATGCACTCCATAAAGAACTCTTTACTGGGGAATCAGCCCAAAGTTACTCAGTACATTTCTGTAATTGTGCCACATTAGACAAATTCACTATATTAAATAGCCCACATGCTCACATTTCCACCTGAGTAGGGTGACACTAGGTTGTACACTTGGGTTGTAATAAATGAGTCAAAAGAAAAAAACAACCAGTTTAAGCAGACTTGCTAAACAGAACTTTCCTGCTTTTTCACTCTCTTATCTAATCATGACTCTTAATTTCTGCATTTTACTTTGAAGTGGAAAAAAAACCCCAAAACCTCGTGATAGAAGTTTCCACTAATGTCATTCAGGTCAATGAGCAGTTGGTGTGATTTTTTCATTCTTTTGTCCTTCTCCTATCCTTTCTTTTTATAGCAATAGTTTCAATGTGTGTGAGACACTTGGCTCTAGCTCCAGACAGTCATTTTTCAAATAACTCCTTTGTGTATCAGAAACATGATCTGTAATTTTTTTTGATTAAATGGTCTGATTGCCCCTCAATATGTTTGTAGCTTCATCTCAAGCATTGTGAGACACTACACCATTTTGATTAAATCCTCAGAAGACATTACTGAATGTTTACTGCCTAAAATGACTGATAATTGTTTTCCTTTCTATATGATTTTTCCCCCCTTTAAACTCTATTTGTTTCTCTGACTGAATAAATGTTTCAGTCCCTCAATTTTTAACTTTTTACTGCCCTGTAGTCATTTGTTTCTAGTTATTTAGATGGGACATTTTTGTTTTGGTTTGGTTTTTTTCTTGTTAGCTATTTGTTAACACAACTTAAGCATTATGAGACTCTTCCTTTTTTATTTCCATCATGAAAGAATCTTAGCGGACTTAAGCCTACCTGTCAAAGTGCCAGAGAATTGTCATTCAAACTGTAGATTACTGTCCATAAGGTTGCTTAAAAAAAAAAAAAACAGAGTTCTCTATGTATCAAAGCTCTTCACGATCAACAACCAGCTTCTTCTCACAGAACAGTTCTTAAAAGGATAATAATTTTCCATGTCTGTCATAAAATTTACCACTCAATTGTGATGAATTTCTTTAACCCAGAGACTGCAGGTCCAGTTGTATCATTTGTAGAGACTGTTTAATTATGACTACATAAATTTTTGCTCCAAAACAATACAATAGTGTGAAGCCCTTGGGCAGCGGAACTGTAGAGCAATGGAATATTGTAAGTAAAAGTGGAATGCAGTGATTTGTAAGATATTATAAGAACCATTTTACCCCCCTACGTGTTTCAATTCAATTAGCTGTTCTTGTATCAGACTGTGATAGGACTACACCTTTTTTGTATGAAGTCACTGACTCCCTATTCTCTCACCAGAACCCTCTTCCCACCTCTTTCTCCCAATTCTTTGAGTCTGGTTAGCTAATCATAACGCTTATGAAAGCAACACCTTTGAGGAAAGCAGATAATTGCTGATTATACTATTCATTTCCTTTTAATGTGTCAATAAAAACGTAATTACATTTCATTTGGTTTTAGAGTTATAATTGATTTGTAGGAACAGAATTGCTGCTGGAACCAAAACTCAGAGATTAAATCAAAAAGAAAAACCATAAAGTTGCTATTTTTTTTAAAGTTAGAAGACTTCACTATTAAAAAAATCAATTAACTGATTTTTGAAATAATTATTTTGAAACCGAAATGACCATAGCTTCATTTAAAAGGTGTTGTTCCAATAAATGATCAGGTACTGGAGAATTATATTCATGTCAGGATTAGTTATATTAAAATTAATGTCAGGAATATGTTTGAAACCCTTTGTTTTTCCTGCTAAATCTAAAGCCAGTTGAGACCATATTTTTTGTATTGCCAGCCTCTACCTTCACTCAAATTTTCTTGCACTTTTTAAGCGAAAATACTGTAAGAAACATCAAATCACATGAAAAAGCCCAGCAACTTTCTGAGGACAGCATCTGCTGATTTTATTTTTGGTTACCCTTGCTAGCTGATGATATTCAGTTGAAAATATATCAGTTGTAAAATTTGCCTTCACTGGTGTCAAAAACAAAACCACGTTAACTGAGACTGGGATATCTGTGTTCTTTTTATCAATATGATAGCTTTTGTATAATAGCTTTTATCACCTGTATAACTTCATTAACTTCAAGTGAGCCATGTCTAATTGACACCAGTGTAAGCGTGGATAAGAAGAGATCCTGAGAATATTTTTTCTGGAGTCACATGAATAGTCTCAGGTTGATGGGAGTTTTTCTTTATCTTGTTGATAATCTGTTTTTCTGATAGCTCTCAATTTTTATCAGCACCTTAATAGCAATAGGTAGCATCCCTTGTGCTGCCATGAACTACTTTCACAGTCTTACTCTACTTTACTTTATTCCTTGTACTATGAAGTGATTTCTAAAATGCTTGTGTCTGCTACAGAGATGATCCCTAGTGATTCCATTCATTGTGGTATGCAAGCACAGCTGGCTTACACTTGAAAAAGTTTGTGAACCTGCATCTTGTAACTTGCCTACAGGTAGTTTTGTGCATTTTAATGCAGTATTTAGTGATGGCTACTGAGGGCAGATTGGCTCCTCAGAAACAAGAGCTCTGTCTATGAACATTGACTCTCAATGCAATCATTTAGGCAGAAGAACCCAGAATCTAGAAGACCCCTAAATTTTTTGGTTCGCCTTTTTTTTTTTTTTTTTACAGCATTACAAAACCATTTCTATGGACCAAGTTTTGGAGCGATCTCTCACTTTTACACAAACTAGTCACCTATGAAAGGCTCTGGAACATCTTCTTATTAGTAGGGATATGAAACCAAGTGTCATTAATGGCATGCATTCAAATATTAGTTTCATTGAGAAATCAGCCAAAACTTAACATCTGTGCTTTAATTCATGCATGAAGTATAGAGACTGCAAATCTCCTTCCTCCAGAAGATTTTTTAAATCAGTTGATTTAAAGCAAACTCAAAGAATACATAGCATTTTCTCAAGGACAAAAGCAAAGTATAAATTAAGGGATATATATGCCTACTGCATATTTCATGGTTTTATGTGTCTGTCTTTCTGTCCAACATTGGTGTAGAAAATGCAAACACTTGAGTGAGTGAGCTTAAGAGTGGCACTTTTTGACAGAGTTACACGTTATGAATGGAGTCAGTCAAGTGGGGAGTGAAAAATTCATTTTCTGACAGGGGTGTCAGCAGAATCATCAGGCGTTGATGACAACAAATCCATAGCTGGAGAAAAAACTGACAGGGTGGAAAACAAGAGACTGTAATACTGATCACTCCTTTTCAGCTGTCCAGAACATAATTTCACGGCAATTATTGCCCCAGCTGGTTTTACTAACTGCAGGCTTTAGATGCTGGTCTTGTTACAGAGCATGATGTACAAGATATTAAACAAAAGTCAAGAAAAATGCTGTGTCATGAAAAGGAAATATTATTTCTCCCACTGTAAACTTTGAGGAGGATGAGGTCAACACAGGAGGACTGATAGAGACTTTAGAAGAATCTGAAGAATGATATTGACCTATTCTGAGGTTAACTCAATAGAACCTATAGGTTAGTAAATCCTTCCTCTTTTTGGTAGGTACAGGATTTCTGATTTACATAGCTGTTATGCTTTGGTTTATTCAAGTGAGCCGTAAAAGCAAGGCGAAGTTTACAACAAAGGGATAAAGGGATGAAGATGTTTTAAAGCAGTAACTTTTTTTGTTTGTTGTTCACATGTTAAGTGCACTCTGTGGACTAGAGTGACGAGGGTCCCATTTCCAACACAGCATGGAGTGGGTGATCTCGTCAACTGTAAAATGAAGCCATAAGAGCACAGCATGAAAATGTATTAGCAACAGTTAGATAAGGGAGACCTCAGCAAGGCGTACACACTTTCAATTGGTGAAATAATGCTTGTACAAATTGTTTTTGGTACATTAAGTACCTTTCACAGCCAAAATTAAAAAAAAAGAAGGAAAAAGTAGACAAAAAATAAATAAATAAATAGAGACACAGAATTGCACATACAAAAGCCAGAACCAGGGTTTGGTTTTTTTTCTTTTTCCTCTCACAAAGTAATTTCATGCAGATCTTTTTATTGAAATTGTTTCCCAAGTTGACAGATCTTGTGTACAATGATAAATGACAAAGTGCTATGCAGCTGTCAGCCTGTGCTCAGGGAAATTGCACAAAACCTCCCCAATAATAATAATAAATATGCGTTTCTCCAAACAGAAGGTATTTTAAGCTAGTAAGCACCGTGGTGTAGTAAAGTAGCATTAAACAGCAGTGAGGTGAGGCTGAGGAAAGATTTATATATTTGTACTAATCTACCAGCTCTTACTGGCTATGACATGCTGACAAGGAAACAAGGGTTATGAAAAATGATCTGACACTATGCTGCTAAATCTATGAATTTCAAAGTGCAGAATAGTCTGTGGCTTGCCAGGATTGTATGCCTGAATTATTTCAATGATTGTTACAGAAAAACTAGGACTGTGATAGCAAACGGCTAATGTATTAGTACCATAAGGAAGCCAGTTAAGTAAAGTGGCACAGATGACTGTAGCATATCTTTTTGGAAAGTTATAGAATTTGAAACAGAAGACTAAAGGTGCTCAGTCAATTTAAAACAAATTTAAAAAGCAGCATTCTCTGTTACAAAGAATGGCCACATAAAATTGCCAAAAGAATGCTGGGAGCACGCGGCACAAGTCATGTACCAGATCACAGAATCATAGAATCATAGAATAGTTAGGGTTGGAAAGGAGCTAAAGATCATCAAGTTCCAACCCCCCTGCCAGGAGCAGGAACAGCTCCCACTACACCAAGTCACCCAAGGCTCTGTCCAACCTGCCTGTCCAACATCACCAGGGATGGAGCATTCACAACTTCCCTGCGAAACCCATTCCAGTGCCTCACCACCCTTACAGTAAAGAATTTCTTCCTCATATCCAATCTAAACTTCCCCTGTTTA
>JAOEHY010028233.1:0-13427 GCA_025447955.1 Psilopsiagon aurifrons
TAGGGTTGGAAAGGACCTTAAGGTCATCTAGTTCCAACCCCCCTGACATGGGCAGGGACACCTCCCACTAAACCATGTCACCCAAGTCTTTGTCCAACCCGGCCTTGAATACTGCCAGCGATGGAGCATTCACAACTTCCCTGGGCAATCCTTTCCAGTGCCTCACCACCCTCACAGTAAAGAATTTCTTCCTCATGTCCAATCTAAACCTCCCCTGTTTAAGTTTGACTCCGTTACCCTTCGTCCTATCACTACAGTCCCTAATGAAGGGTCACTCCTCAACATCCCTATAGGCCCCCTTCAGATATTGAAAGACTGCTATGAGGTCTCCACACAGCCTTCTCTTCTCCAGGCTGAACAGCCCCAACTTTCGCATCCTACCTTCACGCGGGAGGAGCTCCAGTCCCCTGATCATCCTCATGGACCTCCTCTGGACTTGTTCCAACAGTTCATTTTTATGTTGAGAACACCAGAACTGCACACAATACTCCAAATGAGGTTTCAACGAGAGCAGAGTAGAGGGGCAGGATCACCTCCCTCGACCTGCTGGTCACACTCCTTTTGATGCAACTCAGGATACAGTTGACTTTCTGGGCTGCAAGTGCATACTGCCGGCTCATGTTCATTTTTCCATCGACCAACACCCCCAGGTCCTTATCTACAGGGCTGCTCTCAATCTCTTCCCTACCCAACCTGTAGCTGTGCCTGGGATTGTTCCCACCCAGCTGTAGGACCTTGCACTTTTCATGGTTAAACTTCATCAGGTTGGCATAAGCCCACCTCACAAGATGTCAAGGTCCCTCTGGATGGCATTCCTTCCCTCCAGCATATCAACTGAACCACTCAGCTTGGTGTCATCGGCAAACTTGCTGAGGGCACACTCAATCCCACTGTCCATGTCACCGACAAAGATGTTGAACAAGACCTGTCCCAGCACCGATCTCTGAGGGACACCACCTATTACTGGTCTCCATCGGGTCATTGAGCCATTGAGCACAACTCTTTGCATTTGGCAAAGAAATAAATCTCCAAACCCTCATATCCAAGATACAGACACATCTTGGCAATTGTCCCTTGCCACCGGGCCTAATGTGTGCAGCTCTAGGGGACTCTCCAGAGGCTAGTTGCTCTGATTTGGTGACTATGTTCACAGTGACAGTCTCTTATCAGTCTGGGGTGGTAACAGGGACTGTTAACAGTTCCCTGCACTCAGGAAGAAGGGTCCTTATGAACAGCTGCTAAAAGAAATGTCAATAAAACTTGTTCATTTAATGTCACTGAAATGATCTGAAGGCAAATAGAAATGCTGACCTGTTAAAGCCAGCAGGAGGCAGACAGAAATTGCTGTTCCTTTTTCACAGATGAATAAAAGTACGAGAAAGAGGCAGAGAGGCTTGGCCAAGGTCACACATAGCTGGAACAATGTCCAGATTGCTTTTCACCTACCTTCAAGTGCTTCCAGACCATTGGCACTTCTCCTATGCTTGCTCCCTAAACCGATTATACACCGAAAAAAAGTCAATGAAGACAAAAGAAATAAGAACCTGGTGGAGACAACCGGGAGCTGGAGCATGGCACAGCACTGCCTCCTCCCAGCTGGCAGAACACCGCCTCCCCATCTCCAGACAATTGCCCAATTTTCTGCTAGGCACAGCAGCCCTGCAGCTGCTTGTGCAGGATGTTTGTTCACTTAAAGGCTTTTTGTGCTTTCTTTCGAGAAAACTGGTGTGACTTGGAAAATCTTCCATCTGGACTAGAAACCCCCTTCCTAGCCAGTGTGCTTTCCATAGCTTCTCCTCTGCAGCCTTTTCTATTCCCTATGGCTGGCTGATGGCTGGCTGATGGCTGGCTGATGGCTGCTTAGGATGCATGCAAAACTGATGTTGGTTTATGGGTAGGAAAGGTGACTTGCATGGAGCTAGATGATACAGTTCACAATTGTAAGCATGGAGAGGGTGTTTTAGAAGCTGTAGAAAGGTGCAGCACCTTTCTCAGGCTCCTTGGGTCAAACTGCTTTGGTTGGCACAGAGTGTCCGGTTTATGGTGGCTGTTCCCACTGTGGGAGTCTCTTTGCTCTCTGCAGGTAGGCATGTCTCCAGTTAGACCCTTGATATCTTTCTCTATGGCTTGCATTAGAAGTAGTTATTCTCTGGGTCTCTTACCCTGCCAAAATAGCAACCAGCTGTTAATGTTTTGGGCTTTAGCAATATTTTGCATATTGTTTAATTTTTTCAATTAATACCTTAATTGAAAAAGGAAATTACTTTTGTATTCTTCGCTTGCAGTATCTCAAGCTGAATGCTTGAGAACAAGAGCATACTCTGACAAATGACCAGGTAACATGACCTAGAAAATTGTGCATTGTCATGTGCGCAGGTTTGCACCATCTGTTGATTAACAGATGAGGGAATTAAAAGACTAAATTCTGCTCCTGAGCTTTGTTCTCCTTTATGCCAGCAGTCACTTCTGGGGTAACAGTCAGTACTTGTGGGAGCAAGAATTTGCTGATGATAAAATTGAGGGGAAAGAAGAAGTGGGTTTAACCTAAATTCTAAAGAAAAATGTCTCATTTGCTACCCTGTCTTATCCTTTTTGGCTTTCTAGGTACTTGATACATTTTCCTCCAAACGTGGAAGAGTCGTGAAAGGCTCAGAAATAATTATATGCCTATGAGGGAACTCAGAGGGCAGCTGGGAGAGATGAGAGGGAGTCAAACAGGAGGCTGCAGCACTGTTCTTCATCCCTGTGGTGCTCTGTGGCCAGCAGGAAGCCAGCTCTTATCTAATGTATTTTAACTCTTGCCCAGCAGAAATTTTGCAGGTTGTAGGAATCAGCATGTGGGCCCATTTGAGCAAGGCACCATTTGTACACTTTATTTTGCATCCTGGAGGTTTAATGTCTGGTAGTGCTAGCAAGGCATTGATCCAAAGCAATCTTGTTCCTGCTTTTACCACCCTAGGCAAGTGATTTCTGCTGATGTTCCTTTGTTTCACATCATAGTTCTTTCCTTCTGCCTTTTTCCAGTCCTGCATTTTTGTTCACACTGCAAAAAAGGTGAATTGTCTCTTACCGTCACTAGCAGGAGACAGGCCATTTGAGAGTTCTGTGCATGACACTGATATCCTAGTGTTACTGCTGCCTTGTTCCTCACTGATTACTAAAAGTGAAACAGCATCATCATTTTTAATATTTAATTGGGGGTGGGAGAGGAAGTAATTTCTGCTTTCTTCCTTGTTTGTTATGTCTTCAGCCATAGTATGAAGACAGTAGCTCAGGGAAACGCAAATTGAGTAGAAGTCCCATTTCTATCCTGGATATTTTCCAAAATGCTTGACTATCTTACAGCACCTTTTCTGAAGCTCACTTAAGGAGTAGGCAAAGTGCTTGAGGATTCTCAACAAGAAGGAGCCATGGAGGTCTTAAATGGTATTTGACCAAGCAAGACAATTTGAATATACCAGAATGGCACCAACTTGAGAAAGAACTCCTGTTACACAAAACAGATAATAGTACAAGTGTATTTCACAGCAAAGACATACTGGCTTGGCTTCTAGCGATAAAGAGATATTTCTAGCTGGAGCAAGTTGGGAAGAAATTGGATGAAGTCTCCTATTTTGATTTCAAATGTGTAACGTGGAAGTGAGCTCAAGTAACGTTTGGGTAGTGGCTGAAGCTTTTGGGATGTGCTTTCTTTCGTACAAAATAAAAAAAAAACAAGGCAGAAAATACAGACTCTGATGTCAGCATTGGCGAGTGGAAGAGTCTTGCAGTGCCATCTAGGGGCTTCCGTGCTTGAGCAGGGACTACATACACTGAAATTCTCACTCGCTGGGAGTTGACAATGCATTTTAACTGGTCTCACGTTGGCAAGAGCAGTCCCAAAAAATAGAAGATACCTGTTTGTTATCCAGCCCCTTTCATATGGGACAGAGCCATACAATATTATAAGGAAAGTTGTCAAAAGGTATAGGCACTTACGCCTCGTCCCTGGGAGATCTCAGGTGAATTCCATACCTGAAAACCACGTGGATTCATATTTACTATTTCCTTAATCTGGCTGCAAACAAGAAAAGAGTAATCTTAGTTCTGGCAATGAACTGGATCAGACTTTTTTCTTTCTCCACTCAATTGCAGGGTCTTGTTATTGAATGGTCCATTTCTCTCGAAGAAAGGTGATTCTTGCCTCATTCTGCTCATGTTTCTATGGCCTGGGTTCATGTTTGCTTTGCTGAAAGCACATGGAGAGTCAAGAGTAATTTGTGGGTGAGGTGAGTGTCTATGGCAGGATTCCATTTGGGGAAGTGTCCTTATGATAATCTTAGTTTGTTTGAAGCAAAAGTGCAGAAACAAAGGTATCATATCAAATACAATTACAGCAATACTAGTGGCAGGGATGACTCTGGGTTGTGGTGATTTAACTAGAAATGTTTAACATCACAGTAAGACACAGGCTTCTGGCATCCTGGGTCATTCCCCAGAAACCATAGCAGAGGCTATTTTAGGCTTTTGTTATTTTTATGCAGTAATGATTTTCCCTGTTCTAATACTGTGAGCAAAAAGTAGGGGATTCTTCAGAGAGACGTGGTATGTGGAGTATTTGTGACAACTGGTGTGATGTGTCTGAATAGCGGGAGTTCAGCAGGTTCATTGTTGCTGCTAGAAACATTCCTGGGATCACATTTGTTCTCAAGACCCTCTTTACTTCCAGTGCCTGTGTCATGATTAAAGTATTTCCAAGCACAGGCGTGCTGAACATGGCAAGAGTTCAGATAACATGCTATAATGAGTGTTACACTCTTTCCAACATGCTTTTTTTGACATCTGGTTAAACCAGGGATTTCCTTTTATTACAAGAAATGCATTAGATTCTGTGAGATTACAAATGCTTGATTAATCTTTTTTATAAGGAAATGGAGAAGTAGTCTGTGGTATTTGCCTATAGTTGAATTCTGTGAGAGGAATTATTTGATCTTGAGCTTAATATGGGATAGACTGTGGCTGAATGAGAAAAAAGATTCGTTTTCTGAAGTGACTTGTACCATGCTGAATGCTGGTGAGGAATTTGTCTAACAGAGCAGTGCAACAATGACACCTTCTGTAAAACACTAGAAATGTCGTGCCTTAAAATTTCAGCTTCCACTCTTGGAAATTTCTAATCTATATGCTGTCAGAAAGCTGAAGCAGGCATTTCTACAGAGAATTTGTTTCCCTACAGGGCTGTGCAAATGCATCCTAGGCTGAGAGGTCCAATGCTTGACAGTAATAGGAATTCTTCTGCAAAAAGATTAGGAATGTAAAAACCCTTTTGGCAATCCTAATCCACCTTTTTTTCCTGCCTAAAAGCATGCTTAGCCAAATGAGTGGGAAGCTGAGTTCCTTGTCAGAACAGCTTCATAGCAGCATGCATGAAGGCCCCAGTCCTATGTTAGTGGCCCTTTCAGGCTACCTTTTAACAATAGTCCCCTGCATCGTATTTCCTAAATTAATTTGTTTTAAAGAGAGAGCACCAGAGGGAGCCAGACTCTGCATCCTGGTATGGCTCTTGGCTCTGTGTTGGGGAAGGGCAAGGGGAGCCTGGTCCCGGGGCTCTGGGCTCTTTCTCTGTTTCTTAAGAGATTCTGGCCTGAGGTGCCCAAAGTCCTGTGGACCCCAGCTTGAACCTCCAGGGCTCCTCAGCCCCCAGTAGTGCCCCAGAATTTGGATGGCAAAGTCACATCTCATGTCGTTCCCTCTGATATTGACAGAAGTGGCGAAGGTCCTTTCCAACCCTAACTATTCTATGATTCTATATTTAATGTAGCAGTTATCAGATAACATGAGGTTAAATCAATGTTTTAATACTTTAACAGCTACCTACAGGGTTTTACAGGTGAACATACCCCATGGTACAACATGTGTGGACAGTACAATGGCAACACAGGGTGTATAATTCTGTGTACACAACCCTTACCATGCGGCAATCCCAGCACACAGGATGGGTAGGCATCAGGGAAGCAGGGGACAGGTCTGCTCTTAACACCATTTCTTCCACCTAAAACTTGTCAGAAGGTTTAGTTAGACAAGCCCCTAAAACTTCTTGCAAGTCATTCAGTGCTGTCTTATTTTTAAGAGAATAAACCCAAAAAGCTTGAACTCTGCTCCACATCATATATCCTCACGATTTTTCTTGGTGTAATTTGACAGGCTACAGCAAACAGTGCTAGTTCAGCTTTTTTTTACTGTTTGCTTTCCAGACAATGCTCCTGAAACTGACTAGCTTGCACAGAGTATATTATTTAGTTCGTATGTATTAGAACTCTTCAAGACTATACACCATTGTGTGCCAGGTAAACAAATGTCATTTTACACATCAGGCAGCATTAGCTGGATTTTACCTCCATCTCCGTGACCTGCCCTCCCTTGAGTGTAGCAGGTATGATGAGGACTAAGATGGAAGAAAACTGAGAAGAAAACATTATTTGAATGGAATGTCACATTTAACATATCAGCTGGAATGTCAGGAGAAAGTTACTGTGGTGGCTGTTGTTTGAAATTCAGTATTGCGTTACCTTTAGGTACCAATCTATATAAATTTGTGTAGGTGAGTTAAGTTGCTGGCCAAGTCTCTATTGACATCAGTGACATATTTGCATTTCAGTGCCTTTTGGACTTTATCCTTTCATTGAAGAAATTTAGTTTTTCAAACTTAGGCTCTTCCCAGCCCATGGATACACAGCCTATGTGCCACCAGGCTGTTGCCTCATTGCCTATGAGGTGTCTAGTTTCCCATGGCCAGCAGTGGATGCCAGAATAGCCCTTAGGGCAGGCAAGGCACTGGGCAGCAGGTCTCACACCCACTTGACCTCTGACAGCAGTCTGAAAGCTTTACCAGAGCCTTCTGTTCATTTTGCTTTGGTGTGGTAGTGACCCTTGTTGAGAAACATCGGCAACATTGCATGCTGCCTTTCAGACAAGAATCAAATCTTGTTTGGGCTGGAGCAACATCTATCACATTCTGAAATTTCCGTGAGACACACTATATTTAAAACTAGATGTATATCTCCTCCCACTCCTAATCTGGCACACACAGGCGCTTGCACATTTCTTATCCTAATAAAGAAAGGGTGAGTTATTCATAGAGGCCCAGCTGGGTCAGACACAGCTGCTTTTTGTTGGTGCTCTGTGGGGTGCCTCATTGCTTGGCAGGGGTAGGCATCCACTCAGCCATACAACGTATAGTGTGCACTGTCACCCAAAAAAGAGCATTAATTGAAGGGTGTCAGAACAGGGGAAAAAATAATAAATAGAGGAATTTTTTTTTTTTTTTTTCTAAAGGAGGGGGAAAGTAAGGAAAAAAAATTTTTTTTAAGGAGAAGGAAAAAAAAAATATTTTGCTGTCAACTATTCTTTTTGGAGGGAATTTTCCTTTTAGAACTGCATGTCAAATCTTCTGCCCATTTCCATGCAATTTGGCAGGGCAGCACTGAAAATTGCAATTTGGCAGGACAGCACTGAAAATTGAACAGCTTCTTCTGGTTTGTTTTCCGTACTTAATACAGCACAAATCCTGTTACATGTTTTCAGATCCAACCTGCTGCTCTCTATAAGTGTTGTGCATCAGCAGTAGATGGTACATTATTTTAGGTAAAACTACGGCTGTTTTTAGCAGAGTCGTTTGATTTTTTTTTTAATTAGATGCTATGAATCAAAAATCTGAATTTCACATATATGCACATATATGTGCAATATACACAGATATATGCATCTTCAAGGGAAAAAAGAAGAAAATTAATCAAGTGCTTGTTCTTTTGGAAGTGCCAGGAACTTATTTGTTACATATCACAGCAAGTTTGCTAAAGAACAACACGAATTCTATAAATTTGATTATCTACTAGTATACCAGAAAGTCAAAATTCCTGGGATAAACTATCCCTTTGAGCAGTGACAGGTAAACAGTAGCACAGTCACTAACTTTACCTGTAGCTTCTGCGTGAGGATATAGTTTCCTTGATAAATGCAGCTGCAAATTTCAGTGCTGCCAACAAGGCTAAACTAAGGTTTACTTTAGCAAAATAATTTTTTTTTTTTGTAAAATTCACTTCTTTCTGTTTCCACTCAACCCACTTTATAAAACCACTGAGATGCTGAATACTGATTTCTTTGCTAAACACACTGTTCTGTGTTTAACTTAAATTGCCAGTTTCCATGTTAATTTCTACACTTTCAATCCCTTCATGTCCACTACAACAGAGCCTGCTGCTTCCCCCATGTCACATTTTATTGTCAACCTCCCTTCCTTCTCTTCTTGGCCCAAATTCTCCCCACAAAGGGCTCAGCAGCCTCAGCTCTTTGCTGACTGCCATCAGACTACAACCATCACAGCTCTAGGTGGGCATGTGCTGGCCAGGCTGGACTCTGGCAAGAAAAAAATTAATGGACAAGGGGGTGCACCTCACTCAAGGTTTTTAGGGAAAGATGGAAGATGCTAACCTAGGTCTCTACTTTCTTCAGCTTCAACTTTTAAGAAAATTTCTAAAAGCATGTTCGGAGCCTTTCAGTTTCATGCAGTGCTGTACAAAGAAACTGTAAAATGATAACATTCCATATAAGCCTCATGGAAGTGCATCTGTGCAGCAATTCCTTTTTTCTCCTCAAACGGCAACCCTGGTGAAAGCGCCTTTCTTGGATACAGCTTTTTGTCAGTGGTTTAGACATATGACAGTGAAGCAACTGGCACAGCAACAGAATGGAAGAAAAGAGAGCTGTAAGTCAGACTGTGGCAAGCTCTTGCTGGGATTTGAGTCTGTGCCAAATTATTTCTGCCTTTCTATTTTGTTGCTTTCCCTGTGAGGTGTCTGGGATCAGGGGGCTCCTTGGGTGGGATTTTGGGCTGTATCAGCTGGCTAAGCAGTATTCACACAAACACCGGGCCTTTCAGATCTCTGCTAGGAAAACCCCAGCTTTTCAGTGTTTTTGTTGGTTGGTTAGGATTTTTTGTGCGAAATAGCCCCAAACAGGAGTGTAAGCAAAGCAGAATGCACAGTGGTTTCATAGTGGGAAACATAAATGAAGATGGGCTGTGTTAGATAATTGACAGACTCATGTTCAAGTGCCTGCCATTGGCCTCAAAACTGCAGCCTATGATGAAAGTGAGGAATTGGGTAGAACTAACAGAGATTTTTTAAGAATCATAGAATCATAGAATAGTTAGGGTTGGAAAAGACTTTCAGATCACCTAGCTCCAACCCCCTGAGATGGGCAGGGACACCTCCCACTAAACCATGCCACCCAAGGCTATGTCCAACCCGGCCTTGAACACTGCCAGCATTCGAGCATTCACAACTTCCCTGGGCAATCCATTCCAGTGTCTCACCACCCTCACAGTAAAGAATTTCTTCCTCATATCCAATCTAAACTTTCCCTGTTAAGTTTGAATCCATTACCCCTTGTCCTATCACTACAGTCCCTAATGAAGGGTTCCTCCCCAGTATCCCTATAGGCCCCCATCAGATACTGGAAGGCTTCTATGGGGTCTCCACACAGCCTTCTCTTCTCCAGGCTAAACAGCCCCAACTTTCTCATTCTATCTTCATACGGGAGGTGCTCCAGCCCCCGATCATCCTCGTGGACCTCCTCTGGACTTGTTCCAACAGTTTCATGTCCTTTTTAAGTTGAGGACTCCAGAACTGCACACAATACTCCAAGTGAGGTTTCAACGAGAGCAGAGTAGAGGGGCAGGGTCACCTCCTTTGACCTGATGATCATGTTCCTTTTGATGCAGCCCAGGATACAGTTGGCTTTCTGGGATGCAAGCGCACACTGCAGGCTCATGTTCATTTTCTCATCGACCAACACCCCCAAGTCCTTCTCCGCAATCCTACTCTGAATCTCTTCCCTGCCCAACCTGCATGTGTGCCTGGGATTGCTCCAACCCAGGTGTAGGACCTTGCAATTGTCATGGTTAAACTTCATATAGTTGTCATCTTCCATTTCCACTGACAATTTGCTTGTCATGGTTAAACTTCATAAAGTTGTCATCTTCCATTTCCACTGACAATTTGGGGACATTTTTGTAAAACCTTTCCTAGCATTGCCAGCATGTCCTGTTTATGATGATTCTTGGGAAGACACATTTTCATCCAAGCACTTTTTTTGGCTGGCTGGAGGAGGCATATGCCAAGTTCCCTGTTGAACTCACCGTAATGAGAAGACGAATTTATGTTGACCAAGCTAACTTTCATCCTTGAACCTCTTTGCATAGATAGACAGCATATAGTGAGAGAGGTGAATCAAATAACATGTGACTTCCCATTTTATCCTGTTTTGCAGGATTAGTGCATTAGTAACTCTATGAGAAACTCTATGACTTTGAAAACTATTAGCAATTCAAAATGGACAGGAGCAGTGTCACTGGAAAGGCTGAAAGCTTTACTCCTAAAAGGTCCATTTATTATTCTCCTACACAACTTGATGTTACTAGGGCTTTCCCAGAAAATATTTCTTTAAACCCTAACCCCCCTAAATATTTAATATGATGTGTGATTGCTAGCAATTAAAGAAAAACAAGAAAGTGTGGCAGACGTCTTTATACAGTTAATTATGTAGCTGATGCAAGTTTCCTTAATTTCCAAATCTAATCTGCACAGATACAAAGACCACAGAACAATCTGAAGACGTATTCTTTAACCAGAGAGGGAAAAAACAGCAAAGGGAGTAATAAAACCACAAAAAGTATATACAGATAAGATAGTATCTAACAGAAAGCCATGGGGAGCATCTTTCTTTGTAATTCTTTTTTTTAGTGGCATTGTTTAAAAGCAAAGAGAGAAAGAAAAGTCAGTAAGAAATATCTGAGCATTGATTTTTAGTTTGCAATAGCTAGGGGGGGTTTTAAAATAATTTTTATACTGTGTTGTCCATTTTACCATTCTCTCTTTTGTAGCTCTGCTCTATAAAAGGCTAAAAAGATTATTCAGAGCTTTACAGATATGGAAAATGTGCATAATCAATGCCTCCTTCAACTTCTGGCATACTCTATAAATTTGTGCTAGGTATGAATAAGTGCCAGGATAAACATGTACTCATAAGTACTAACTTATATTGAATGGCACATGGCTCCTTGTGAAATCCCATGTTTGTTGAAACTGGAATATTCACACCTTTATTTTCTCTGTTGAGAAAGGTCCTCAGTGAGTACCAGAATTTATTTTCTCCATTGAGAAAGGTCCTCAGTGAGGACCACTTACTGTGCCAGAAGTTTCTGCATTATGGCATAACAAGGAAAAAAAAAAAAACCAAAGAAACAGGTAATATATTTTTTCCCCTTTGTTGCAATGACTTAAACAATGAACAGCAACCCTGGGGGAAAAAAATTATTGCATAGATGTTTGAGTCTTGAAAGGCAAACTGTAGCACTAGCTAGACAACATATGGAAATTGAAGTACTAAAGTGACATTAAAAACAGGACCAAATCAGTATGTCTTTAGCTCATGTGCAGACTATTGATGTAATAATAATGCAGTAGACCACAATATGATAAACAGAAAGAAGTCTTTTCCTACTCATAGGCATGCAATGATTTATGCTACTGAAAGCAGTTTTTTAAATTTCTGTAGAATAGTAGAAAGGTATCTCACAACTGTAAAATTAATGAAAATATCATTGGCTGGATTTTGTATTGTTTCTATCAGACATCTGGAACAGGACATGGTGTACTGGTTGCCTAAACAGCCCTTTGAACTAGAATGAGTTTTTTCAGAATCAATTATTCAAATAGATGTGAGATTTGTTAGTGGTCCATAACCCTCATTACATCATTCCAATTGTTTGTTATCCCAACTGCAAAGTCCGTACTCTAAATGGGTTGAGCTTCCACTTTCAGCTTTTAGATCCCATTGTTGTCTTTGACTGCTAGTTTATTACCACTGTTCAACAGGGCATTGGCCATGTTTGTGACAGAGAAAACCATAAATGATTGTTACATTCATAGAAACAATGTGAGACCCAGAAAACCTGAACTAAAATTTTTTTCGGGGGGGTAGGAGATTTTAGAGGGAGGTATCATAGATTTGTTCTGTCCTTATAAGCTCTTTCCAGACATCCACATTTGGAGAGGTGATACTCCTCTGAACTGATATTTGTTTTGATCTCTTCTGGCTCTTTTTGTACGTCTATAGGTATACACAAGTCTTGTTAAGTAACACGCTATGTTTTATCTGCTTTGCTGTTTGAATATGTAGATGGTACTCTCTGACAGATTTGACTGCAGGGCACTTTCTTGACCATTATGAATGCGTCAATGCAGCTCTTGAACAGTAAAAGAACTGTAGGAAGTGTTTCAATAAGAAAAACAGAATATAACTTCTCTACAGCTATGTGACAGTCCTTTCTCAGTATACACAGAGGTCACATTAGCCTTTTGTCAAAAGTAATATGCTGAGAAGACATGTACATTTTCATTGTCCACCAGGACTGCAAGCTTTTACACTAAGTTACCTTTTTGCTGGAGCAAATCCCTATTCAGTAAAGATATGCTTCATATTTTCTTTCCAGATTTGTAAATACAAATGCATATTCCTTGGTTGTGCCTTCAAAATGTGCTGTCTCTATGAGCACAGCTTTGTTCTGTCTTTGTCACAGAAGGATGCTGCTGAATGTGGTCATCCACTATGACATGCAAAAAGTACTACCTGCTCCCGGCTTGTGTTTTTGTCTGTTAGATGATTGATCTGTAAGTAATCATGATCCTCCGCCTCTGAATTTTCAATGACTCAGAAACGTGTAAACCTACTTTGACACAGAAGGACTGTTTGATCCTCACTAAGAATTGGTTTTCACATTCTAATTAGGAAATATTTCCCCAAGGTTTGAGAAATACCTGTGGGGTGACATTTAGGCTGGGAGATGAATTAATACAGTTCTTTCTTATTGAGGCTTCTAACATTGATGTGTGAGCAAATGACGACATTCTTCTTGTGTCTCCTCCTTAACTATGATTGTAACTTCTCAAAATTTCAACTGTGGCAAGTTAATGCATCTGTCTTTTACCTTTTGTCATGTTTTTGGTTTTTCTTCATTTATTTACTTTGTAAAAAGGTTTGAGATCTTTTTATTCTTGTGGGGTTTTCTGGCTCCAAAAGATAGTTTTGAGCAAAGGACATACATAACAACCTCTTTTAGGACAGAGGCCTCTTTATTCCCATGCTGAAGAAATTAATTTAATTTCCGAGCTCAGAAGTTTCTTGGGGTTTTGTTTGTTTTGTTTTTTTTTTACCTTCTCAATGAGATACAAATAGCACGGAACTCTGAGCTAGCATATAAGCAGAGAAAGGTGAAACAGTTTGTCGTGGTTTAAGCTGTAAATCAGCCACGCAGTTTGTTCACCCACCTCCCCCTCCTAAAAGAGCTGTTGCGGTTTAAGCTGTAAAACAAGCAGTTTTGTTCACTC
>JAOEHY010028234.1:0-23051 GCA_025447955.1 Psilopsiagon aurifrons
AATGGGTTGCCCAGGGAAGTTGTGAATGCTCCATCCCTGGCGGTGTTCAAGGCCGGGTTGGACAGAGCCTTGGGTGACATGGTTTACTGTGAGGTGTCCCTGCCCATGGCAGGCGGGTTGGAACTGGATGAGCTTAAGGTCCTTTCCAACCCGAACTATTGTATGATTCTATGATTCTAAGATCAGATTAGGGTGTGGTGCTACCCACATTGGGAGCTTGAGTGATCCCAGTCAGTGTGGCTGCAGCATGGGATGGGTGGCTCTGCCCACGGCACAACTCAGGCCTTGGAGAAGTTCCCAGTTCTCTCAAGGAGCACAAGGTGAAGGAGAAGGACTTACAGGGGCTTCACAGCATGCTCAGGCAGGGACAGACATGCAGATGTCCAGGCAAAGGAAATTATTCATAAAAGCAATAGATTCCCTTTCCTCCTCTCCCCCGTGAAATGCAGGGTTCACATCAATCCAGAGGTAAACAGGTCAAATTTGGAGACAAACTCCAGAATAAAAGTGAAAAGAAGACTTTCAGATGGGATTTTTCTCTGCGTGGATAAGTGTGGCACTCTTCCCTGCGGAAGCAAGCCAGCATGTGCAAACAAGAAGCAAAATGAAATGACCTCAAACAAATGAAATGGCTTTTCATGGTTTGTTTCTTCCTCAGGGTGTTTGCGAGGGAAAAGGATCACTGTCTGTCTCCCAGAGGTGTTTCTTGGCTGTTCTGCTTCAGACACCACATTGAAAACCTTAGATTATTCAGAGCGCTCTAATTGCAGCTCTGGGGTACCCTTCCCCATCTCCACCCTGGGCAGAAACTGCTTTTTCCTTACTGCTTTCCCAAGGGATAGAGGCTCTGCCTGCACCCAGAGATCATCATGTACCTATTCCTGGCAGCACAACACCTTGGGGGGAAGAGGGGTTCACAGACAGTGTGCGCAGGTCTGTACATGCGCATAGAAACTCTGGGCTGGAAGAAGGGAGAACCCAAAGCAATGAATCCCCTTGCACTCACTAAGGCCAAACAAACAGACCGAAACAGGAGCCTGATTTGCATTGCTTTGATTGAAGATGTAATTTCCTGCTGAATAAATGTGGTTGCGTCCAAATCAAACTTGTAGTCCCTCAGATGTTATAACTCTTTTCCTTTCTTCCCTCAGGGGTTGCCATCTTTTAAGGCTGACCAAGGATGATGTATTGCAAGAAGGAATGGCCTTAAATAAGGGAAGGGCAAGAAAGGAGATGTTTAAAAAACATGCAGAAAAAAAGGCTCCATTGCTAGGAATGCAATGCTCAGCCCCACATCCCACACTGCATCACCTCAGGCTGACAGTATCCCTTACACACAGAGCTGTGCCCTGCACACCATAGCACTAGGGCTCCATTTCACCAGCAGCCTTTGGCTCAGAGCACTTGATATCTACCATAACTCCCCTCAGCCCATCCCTTGGGACCTTCTCAAAGCAGGTCGCTCTTCTTGTGCCACTGTTTCACCATGGCTGCCCATGGTACATGACATCATCCTCAGGACGGGCGGGAGACATGCAGGTCTTGGTAAGCATGCCTTGTTAGGATGGCCTGTGGTAGAAATCCAGGCCCAAGTTTGCTGCTATTACAATTGGGAAGTGTTTTACAGAGCTTTCCAGGCACTGATGGCCTCGACCCTGCTGTCTCTGCCCCATTAAAACCTTTTTTGGGTGAGATTTCTCTCCTCCTTTGCTCGTATCTCACCAGCCCATCACAAATATCACCCAGCTGGAACTGGCACTTAAATGCCTTCCTCAGGCTATCAGTGCCTGGGAAAACCTGCTACACACTGCGCTCCCTCACTTGTTCTCTTTTCGTTCCTTACAGAACCATATTTATGAGACCCCTTCAAGGTCTCCATCGATCACTCAGGAGACCTTGGCCACACAGTAAGTATCAGAGCAGTGAGGGTCCCCTCAGCCTCTCAGGCAGGGAGCAAAGGGGAACCAGGGCTCACCAAGGACTGGGCAGCAAAGGACGTACCCCCATCTTCTCTAGCCCCATCCTGGAGCATGTCACAATCCTTCCCCTCCACATGCTCCCCCATCCACACTGCAGCTGCATCCAGCTGTCAGGCAGCATAATGCTGAGCAGAGAAGACACAAGCCAGTGCAAGAGAAAGGAGAATAACAGCCACAAAGATAAAAAACTGTGCATTATAGCCAGCGGGGAAGTTACTCGCACATTACTGAGCAGCTCTTTGCTTTGCCCTTAGTCTGAAGCCCTGGAGATTCACAGCCACACTAAGAGAACACGCAGCAGAGATGTGCATCTCCAGGGCATGAATTCTGCCCCTGCATAAGCTTCACTGCCCAAACTGCAACTTCGCAGTGCAGAGCACCCCTGGGAAGGATGGATCCCTGCAAGGAAGCTCACAGCCTCAATTTATGGGAGGGAAATCCATCACAAAGCACGAAAGCCTTTCATTCATGACAATTTGTTGCAGGAGTTATAAACAGAGGTGCTGGGAAGTCAATTGTCAGGCCAGGAGCAGTGCAGATTGGTAAGGCGGAGAGGACTGTCCCTACAAGAGGGATGAAAGCCACCTAATAAATATTGATTGGGCAGATGAGGCTGTAAATAGCACATCCGCTTGCAAGCTGGGCATGGGGGAGACAAGGGGGCAGGGACAGGCAGCCTCGTCCCTGGGTGCTGTTTGTAACCTGGAGTCATCACTCAGAGGCAAGGACCATGGTGCAGGCAACACCAAGGCCAGGGGAAGGGAGAGAGGAAGAGATTGATTATCCTACAAATCAATTGCTGGGCACTGATTACAAAATAAACCACCAGGGCAAAGGTCAAGTGCTTTATTATAACACTCAGCCCACAAGATTTATTTACCACTTGGGCCATCAGTCCCTCTTGCTATCTATTACAGGGAGCTGCAGCCCTCCCCACCTTCGGACACAGCTTCTGCCTCCAGACACCATCAGGCACAGCCCTGCAGGCAGCAGCACACGACTTAGAGAAGAGATCCAGCAGCCAGGACCGGGCAGGCCCAGGCATTAGTTCTGTACAGGACCTATATAGCTACATCTACAGTGCTGGGAAAGGTGACAGCCAGGCAGACACAAGTGGCTGAGGGCGCTCACCAAGTCCTCCATCGCCTTCACAGAATCCCAGACTGGTTGGGGTTGAAGGGACCTTAAAGCTCCTTCAGTTCCACCCGCTGCCATGGGCAGGGACACCTTCCACTGGAGCAGGTTGCTGCAAGCCCCTGTGTCCAACCTGGCCTTGAGCATTGCCAGGGATGGGGCAGCCACAGCTTCTCTGGGCACCCTGTGCCAGCGCTCAGCACCCTCAATTTGCTTCCAAACTCTTCTATGGTGCGAGAGACCAGAGGAGCCCAGTCTCCTCTACAAAGAGCCACCCGGCCTGGCTGGGGGCACCATGCAGAGCCATTTCTTTCTGGGTTCCAGGAAAGACCAAATCCTTTGAGAGGACCAGCAACTTCCCAGCAAGGGAGCAGGGCCTCACTCCAAATCTGATCCATACCCGGCCAAGCTTTCCATGCCCTCTTCTACCATCTGAGCTCTGTATCCATACAGGGAAAGCTGCAGAGAGTACCTCATAGCACTCAACTGGAAATCAGCCTAAAAAACTTCATTTTTCCCCCCGCCTTCCATTTCTAACTTTAGATTTTAAACACAGGCAGCAATAAGAGGAATTCCTGGGAGTATTGTTCATCTGTTTCCCATAAGCTGCTTGTCCCTGACCATGAAAAGATTTTTCAATCTGGCTCCCAGAATATAAAAACCCTAAAATGGACATTTTTGAGTCCTTCACATCCACCAAAGGAGAACAACGTCAGAGCCGTGTGATGCGTGCGCATATACTCGGGGGGTGGCAAAGGGAGGAGGAGAAGAGGTGCCAGCCCATACGCCGTGGGCAGGGTGCCTTCTGCCTGCTGCACACACAGCCCACGGCCAGGGAGTGAAGGCACCAGCCTGGGTGCTGCCGGGTGGGCTGCAATAGCCTGGGCTGGGGCTGTTTGCATCTGTGGATGTCCCCATGGACCATGGAACCCCTATGCCCTGCATGACGGTACCCTGCCAGCACGGTTGCTGCAGTTGGCTCTAGCCTTGGGGTTTACTCTTCCTTTCACAAGCGCTGAATGTTTCAGCTCATGTTTTAGCCCATCTGCCCAGCAGAGAATGGAGACTGCAGCTCACGGGTCCAGCCACATAGGATGCCACCACCAAAGGGACAGCTAAAGTGATGAACTGCACTCCAACGCTGATGTAAGTCAGTGCTCAGCAATAGACCCTGGCTGAGGGTACAGTCCCCACAAAAACCTCCTGCCCTAGGATAGGATTCAGCCACCTTTTCTAGGGCAGCTCGTGACCCTGGCAAACCCTGCTCTGCTCCACTGATGCAGCCTTCTTCGTAAGGTCAACCACCACTTGATCTCAACTGTCTCGAGCTTGAAAACACAAAGCACCCTCATCCCCAAGAGGCAAAGCCCAAACCAGATTCTCTGAATTGTAACTGGACCATCTCCAGTCCTCCAGGAAGCTTCTATGTCCCGCAGGGTCAGGATCCATGGGTGTTCCACTGGTACCTCTTTCCCCAGGGGAGGCAATAAGCAACACAGTGTAGCCATGGGCATGTACCAGCACTGTGCTGCTCTCAGGAGGTACATTTCCCACTGCACGGATGGGCTCCCCAGAATATGGTGCTCACCTCCAGAGCTGGAACCGTCAGCCACAATCACCACCTTGACCTTGGTAGGGAAGGATGCGAGAGGTAGCCAGCCCTTCCTGAGCTCTACCACAGATCCCAGTGGCAGTAATACATCATTCCAAGCACTGATTGCCTCATTCTTGGAGGCTTACTGCAAATCCCTTGGAGTCAACAGCGTATTACTTTTAGGGCTTGGTATGTCTGCTCCTCTTCCACAGGGGTTTTGACCCTTGTGGACATCCATCACTCCTATCGTTTGGCCTAGCTTCATGTTTCTGATGGTGGTAATGAACTGAGGTTAGGTTCTCCAGCCCTGCTTTTGCTCCTCCTGGCATATTTAGAAATGCACATTTAATCTGAAGAGAGATGGAGAGGAGCTTCACCAGCTGCTGTTCCTGTAACTGCTAGGATAGGAATGAGATCTTAGCAACCCTTCATTTACTATTCAAACCCTCAGAGCAGGACTGCATGTAACCGGGGCTTTTTATTCCCCTCTGGGGTAACTGGAGAGACAAGGATTAAGAAGGGGAGTTGCCATGTAAACTGGCCCCTCTGCTACTAACCACTGTTTAAAGACAGCATCTGGACATATGGGCCTAAGGCTCTGTAAAGATCTACAGGCAGAGGTGGGTGTTCTCTTACAGGCTGCTTTTGCCTGCATCTCCCTACTTTGGAGTATATTTAGTGTATGTTCAAAGGGATGAGGCACGTGTGCGTGCTTCTGGCCACGGATTTGGCATGTGTGTGGCTGAAAGCAAGACTGCGCTCCATGGAGATGGGATGGTGGCCAGAAATGCAGCTCTCTGTCCCTCTTCCTACAAGGCACGTTGACACTGCTTGCTTTCTCCACATTCTGTTTTTAGGCACCAGGAAAGCTCCATCACTTCCCTCTCCTGGCAGGATGGGGACCTGATTACATTTTTTTGTTGGATTTTACACAATTGTTTCATAGATGCTGTTCCTTGGAGCCCTGCAGAGCACAGGGAAGGCAGGGGAGGGAGAGAAGATACTACAAAAATAAGATGGAGAGGAAAATACTTTACTCTGAAAGATATTTCCTGAATAACAGATTAGACATCTTACTCGCCCTTTTCCCTTTACGTGCTCTTACAAATGCCCCTGAAACATGCAGTCATGACAAAGTTCCCTATTCAGTGACAGCTTTGCTGTCCCACTACAGCTCCCAACCCTTTCACCACCTCTAGGCAGCACCCATAGCTAATGGACTGCTGACACCTTGGAGATGGGCAGGAACATGAGGACAGACTCCTTGCCATCCCACAGCATGTGCAGTCAGCCCAAAGCATCGCCTGCAGTCTGACCCGTTTTAACTCGATGCTTTAACACAGAGCAAACTGGTGGACGCACCATGCTGTCCCTCTCCCGTGGGGGCTATAAGCTGGGGTGGTCTATTAATGAAGCCACAAGCAGCGGGTTGTGTGGGTGTCCAGGCTCTTGCCTTCTACCTCCCTGTCCCCAGCCATGGCCAGTGACAACCTGATGTACCCCAGGGGAGCTCACTGAGCAGAGGCAACCTCTGGGAAGCTTGAGGCCAGCAGAATCAGTGACAGAAGGTTTGAAAGCTGTGACTGTCTTGCTATTTCAGCACTCCCCAGCAAGGCGATGTCCTAACACTAATGCTTCAGACCCAGAGATCCCACTGTTTTACACCAGTCCCTAAAAAGAAGTCAGGTCTTTGCTCCTTTGAGGAATGTATTGGGCTTATTGACTTGCCCAATTCCATTTTCATACATTTAAAGTAGATTGCGACCCTCTGGCCCAGGAACCAGCAGTTGCCTACCAGAAGACAGCAGCCACTCCTGCGACAGGCAGCTTTGCACCCTCGGTCCCAGCGCAATAAAAAGGAATATAGGTAAAGATATGCTTCCCAGGGAGCTTCAGGGGTCCTTCCAGGAGAGCCCCCACGGGCCTGGCTTGGTTTGAGATTTACTGTCCCAGGTGGATGCTTGGGAAAAAAAACAGTGCTGCAGAGGTGCTTCACCCAACCCCCCCAAGAGTCAACGAGTGTCTGAGCCAAACCTGATGCCAGTCGAGTCTCAGGTGGCAGCAACTGCAGTCAAGTGAGATAAAGGTGAGGAACAAAGCACTTTACTCTGCGGGCACTGCTCATGGCCAGCAGCAGTTTCTTGCTCTCTGGGTGGTTCTCAAGGTCGCGTTGCTGGAAGCATTAAGGTTGTGTGTGCAGCCTTTAATATATGGTTTTGAATGAGTTTTGGGGGTGGGAGTGACATTTCCTCCTGCACTGTGCTCTCTATTGCTGTTCCCCACAGGTTCTAGTTTCCTTCCTGCAGCAAGTGTCCACACAAGCTCCAGGTCAGATCACCTCTGCTGAGCTGGGATGGGACTGCAGCACCCCAAATCCAGCATTCCTGCCACTTGCCTTGGGGGACACAGGGCTGCTGTTTGACGTGGCATCCTCCATATCCACTCTGTTGTTACAGGGAGCAGAGGCAAAGTGTCAGCTCACCTCAAACCACAGGAGAACCACCTCACCCGAAGCAGTACCCTGTGCCACACTTGGGACTGCCCTCAGAGCAGCATCCCTCCTGCTCCTGCCAGCTCCCACTGCAGCCCTGTCCTAAGGGCATCCATCCGTGTGATTTCAGGCTGTATCTGTCCCCCAACACATCTTAATCTTGACTTTCAACACTCCCTGATGCTCCATTCCCAGCCAAGAGCACCTTATGGCACGGGCTGAGGGCAGCTAGTGGGCAAAGCCCAGCCCGACTGCCCAGAGACCAGCAGAGCAGAGAGCTGGCAGCACACAAAAGCACCCTGCAGCAGAAAGGGATTTGCAGTGTAGTGAATAGCTAACTGATAAATACTACAGGAAGAAAAGTCCAAGCCCTGGATAAAGATGGCTTATGGTGTTAAGCTGTGCCCATCATGCAAGAAATGGAAGGCACCTGCAGCTGCTATTACATTGCCTCACACCCAGCAACAAATGGTCATTTGTTTCTGACTGACTTCTTATTTTAAGTTAAAGACAGCAACAAAGAGAAGAAGAATACAAAGCCTCCCCAAGAGGCTAAGCACAGCAATTCACAAAATGGCATCTCCTGCCTTCGTAAGCACCAAGAGCAGAGGCAGCTCCTGCTGCTGCACAGCCTTCTCCTCCTCAGCCCGGCTCAGGATCTCAGGAGGTGGGTAGGAAATCAGGGACATTCATTCCTAACTCTGTGATGAGCCAAAAGAACAACCCACAGGCTCTAACCAAACCTGAATCTTTCTGGAACTCAGGCATTCATCTGCAGAAAGATTAATAACTCCCTCTAACTATTTGCATTTTGCTCTTCCCGGTTTGTGAGGAGACACATCGCAGACACAGCTCCCTCCGCCAGGCAACCGGCTCATGCATAACACAGAGCTCTAGGAATCTCATATGTGATCTGTGGGCCTGCTTCCAGCCCTCCCAGCTTCATCTCCCCCCGGAGGAGCTCCTGGGAAGCCTCCAGGCTTTGAAGCTCACATTGGCATATCAGCATCGCTCCATCCAGGCTCCCTGGAGCGCCTGCCTTGCCACTGAGGGCGGTCACCATCTCACAGGCCACTGGCTTGGCTCCTTCCTTGTCCCTAAATCACACATGCAGATGGGTTTACAAACATCAACTGATTTCCTAACCACACATCTCCCTGCGAGCAGTGGCTGGGGCTGTGCAGGGGCAAACAGGAGAGCCATGAGCTTGGGAGCCCTTGATCTGCTCCCAGGCCAGCGGGAGGGGACAGGTCGACACCAGCTCCCACCAACCCCACTGTCAAAAGCCATCTTTCACAGGCAGGGATTTGGCAGACAGTGTGTAAAAGGAGCCTGCATTCAACACCACAAGCTGCCATCACCACAAGTCGCATCTCTTGGCTTTCACCAAGCAGTGGAGCATTAACTGGGTCCCTCAGCATACGAGGGAAGCTTGTGCTGTCACCACTTCTCCCTGGATAATGAGGGCTTTCATCTCCAGGTTTGTCAACTTAGCACCTTGCCGGAACTAGGACTCGAGTTTAGCATTAAAAGTAATGCATATTTGTCAAAGCTAGCCAGGCAGCGGGGAGGGGGGCTGGCAGCAGCATCCCCTCCCCATCTCACATGTGCTTGCCATTTCTCACCATTTCAACAGCTCTCCAGCTCTAGTCCTTATAATTACAATGAAAACCCCCTCACACTCAGCCATGGAGCCTTACAGTCAAGATGCCAGCGGGTGTTTCCACATAAAAGCCTCGTTGCAAAACCCCTAACATTTCTGAGTCTCTGCTTTATTCCCACCCTCCCTTACACCATTGTATTCACATGGCATTTGATTATTTACAAGCATACAAAACACTTCAGCCCACATTCTCAACTGGCATTCATCACTGAAGTGCCAACTAAATCAATGGAGCCAAAGATCTGCTCCAGAGAAGGATCAATGCAGCTATCCCTGAAGACCTTTTGCTTCTTTCCACAGCACACATTGGGAAGAGTAGGATATAAATCAGGCTTCTTTTTGCCTTAAGTCTGACACACACGCAAGCACACTGATGCCCACTGCTGACCCACTTGTCATTCATGGGGTTGCCACATACTCGTCTCCCATGGCAGTCCCAGGTATTCCTGAAAGCAGGCATCCACACTGTGCCCAAAGGCCTATGGCAACACCAGGAGCTCTGTGCATAGGGGCAGGCCTGTGGGTACTAGGAGAGCACCCTTGACTTTGATGACAGGTAAAACGTCTGTATTATTCAGCAAGGCCTGATGCAACGTTATTTGCCTCCAGTCTGTTCCTCCAGGCTTCTTCTCCATACTTTTCAAGGGGCAGCAAGGAGGCCAAGGGGAAACAGCTTCCCCTGGCTTTGCTGATGGCTGGTCATTTCCAGCTTTCCAGCCTCCACCATCTGAGTTCAACAAGACCAACAGCGCCCCAGGACATGGAACACAAGTCAGAGAGGCTGATATACTGGGATAGGCATGGATTTAGGATTCTTCTAAAGCTACGGCACAATCTTCAATCAATTAGTGCTTTTTTGGGGATGGGTGAGTCCCCAGAGCACACTAAGCTTTCCACAAGACCAGAGCTAGTGTAACCAATCTTTCAGCAAGTCTCTTTGTCAGGACTTCGTGATCATGCAAAAAGAGGAACTGACTTTTGAAAGACATTGTTATTTGCACCTCCATTTAGAACCAGAGAGCAAAGAGCTCATGAAGGCCTGAGTGTAAAGAACAGGTCTCTTCCCTCAAGAGCATTTTCACACACAGACTGGAGAACCTGGGCCACTGAGCACATCATTAGAAGACAAGAGTTTAAATTTACTCTTATTACCATCACCAGTTCACGAACTGGGGCCACTCCATCCCAAACCAGGAGGCCAGGGAAGCACGGGAGACAGACACCAAGCTGTGTCATACTTCACTGAACCCAGCTTACTCATCCCTCGTGTACCACCACAGCAAAGAGATGTCACACGGCCTTCATCATGACTGGAATCATAATATCCATGATTCACATGGAAGACTTTTTTATACAAAGCACCAAGATAAAAATAAAATGAAGGGGGAAAAAACTTCACAAGAAACTTATTTCATTCCCCACAAGATGGATAAACTGAGACGAATGTAAACAGCTCAACTTGACCCAAATATTTCTCCGTTGCTGAGTAACCCAGCAAAAAAATGCTGTTATCTCACCAGCATCTGTGGAGATGAGATGGAATTTTAAACAAATATTCCTTGTTTTAGGCATTTCAGGCTGGACACGAGCTCTTGGGGCTGCTGCTCTTGTAGCATCCCTGACCCTTTTCAGTAGGGATCAAACAGTTGAGGGCAGGCAGCATCTGTAACGTCTCCAACACATTAACATGCTGTTGACATGGAGGTTTACATGATACATTTGGGTTAAAGCTTTCCAAGTTCTTCCAAGAGGAGGAAGCGGCTGCTTTGTGAAGACTGTAAGCAGGAAATAGATGCTCAGGCCATGACTACAGCAGGAGGTGGGAGGAGGGGTAGTCACAGCAGATGGCTTTGAGCCATTTTGGGTGGCAGTAGGCACCCGCCGAGGGGCTCAGACTTTACAACCCACACTGGCTGCCATATGTTGTGACAGTGGCTCAGCGTCACACAGGACCCAATTTATAGCACACTCCATGGCTGCAAGTACCACACTACCCTCCTACTGCTCTCCATCAGCGAAATCGCCTTTCCACCAAGCACCTTCTAGCACCTTGCTATCATGTTTACTGACTTCTACATCTTTCTGTAGGGGGAAGGTATCTGATAGATCTGCAGAGAGATTCAGGCATAAGGTTTTAGTCTCATCTGTGCTCTGGAGGTCAGGTCTGCTCGCTCCTTCACTGCCTCCCAACAGATAAGCACTATCTCAACAACACAGAGATGCTTTTAGAGATCACCTTGGCCCCTGCTAAGCTTTGCCGCATATCTGCCATGTGTGTCCTGGACCTGGAAGTGCATGGCAAGCAAGGCTGAGCCTGAGACACTGGGAGCTCAGAACAGGCAGGGTGGGAGAAAAATGCAGCCCTTCTAGCTAGCAGACTTCCTTGTATTCCTCCTGGAATAACTCTGGGAAATGAGACCATGAGGGAAAGGAAGGCCTGGAGGTGGGAGAATGGAAATCGGAGCAAGTTTGGAAGGAGAGGATGCCAGCAGAGCCTGGCAACAGACTGCAATGAGGAGATGAGCACCAAGGGCAGAGCAGAGGTACAGCATTGCTGTGCTGCCACATGCTTTTCCTGTACAGCAGCAGCAATGCAACCCCAGTGCTGTGTGATGATGGCAGGGTGACAGTGCAAGCTCTGGAGATGGGGGAAGCAAGACGTCCAAACCAGAAAGCAATGGTCCTTCCACCTCTGGAGACTCCCTGAGAAACACAGCAGTCTGCTCAAGGTATTTACTTTCAATCACATACAACTTCATGGGCTGGATGCTCGGCCCCACATGAGAGGACTGAAGGAGAAGTCAGTCCATGCTCCATCACTGGAAGGAGCAGGTCACCCTGAAGCACAGGTTTGCATCCCAGCTGGGGCAGCACAACTGCCAAACTGAAGATGGAGGCAGTTTACCCTGTGAGGGTCCTTAAAATATCAACTCAGTGTGAATATTACAGCTCCCACCAGGGCTCTGAGGGAGGACAGTCATCCACACTTGTGCAAGGCAACTGCCTTTGCATCTTGGATTCATGGAGAAGCTGGGATATTTATAACATTTGGAGAGAAACAGCCACTCACCATGGTTATTTTAACTCAGAACAGAGGCAGTGCTTCCAGGCCAGTCCTGCTGCACGTACCTGTGCTAGTGCCCTCCCTCCCCTCCATGGCAGCTGCTATCCTGGCCTGCTCTGCCTCCCAACTCCTGACAATTGCATTCCAATCCTCAGGTGATGCATCTCCTCAGCATGCACAACAGGCACAGCCAGGGAGCTTCCTGTGGGAAGTGATTACAGGAACTAAGCTCACCCAAGCAATTAGAAGAGCCAAGATATATCCCAAAGCTCCATTTTTTCCCTCTCTGCTACACCTCAGACCCGCAGCAGACTAAACCGCATCAGTGAGAGGGGACTTTGCTGCCTGAGCCTCCACCAGTGCTGACAGCCCAGAAGCTCCAGTTCACCAAGGACAGCAACACAGCCCAGCTGCCCTGGTCAGGTTGGATCAACCAGTTCCATAAAGGAAGTGGTATTGGTTCAACCAATGCAGACTGGAGCCTGAGAGCAACATTTTCAGCCCTGGAAAGCAGAGGCTGAGTCTGATCACAGACTGCTATATGGTTCCTGCCCTACACATCACAGCCAACTCCATAATCCCCCCAGCAAAGCAGATCTCAGCTGCAGCTTAATCTGAGCTTCTACTTCAGCTCTCAGAGCAGCTCAAGTGAAAATGAGAAGCAACTGATAGAAGAAACCCACCAAGTGAAGGGGGCCAGAGGCAGGGGATGCAGCTGGGAAGAGCATCGCTGCCACAGATGGAGCAGGGCAAACGCTGATTGCCTTCTAATGATTCCAGTGCTCTCCTTTCCTTCCCAGGAGGCTGGTGACTGCAGGGTTCCTGCCTGCCCTCCGGCGGCTGAGAACGGGAGAAGAGGCAGGAGCAAGCCAGGAGCAGAGCAGCCAAAGGCCTGGTTCACCTTGCTGCGGACCCTGGAGATGCTGGCATTTCTTTTGAGCACCATTGCAGAGCACGTCTGCTGGGACACCTCAGCGAGAATCTGAACTGCGCAGTGGAGACTACAGAGAGCTGAGTACCTCGAGTTCCCACCTGACTCAAGAGCATAATTTGCTTCTTGTCAGAGGTATGGGTAGAAAAGAGCATAAACAAAGCAAGGAAAACCCAAGTGGTTTGCCCCAGATTCAGCAATTCTAAGGCTCTAAAGAAATGAGGGAATGACCTCCTCTGTCCGGCTGCCCCCATGCCCCTGGGTCCAGTCATTTCCAGCTCTCAGAGAAGGGCCCCACTGCCTCTCCACACACCTCCTTATGATGAAGCTGGCTTCATGCATCTTTATGCTGCTTTCTGACCTGGAGAAGTGCAGTTTGGTAAAGCACAGCCAGACGATGAGTATGGCCAAGCCAGCACCAGGAACTCAGTGTCATCCACAAGTGTCCCCATCCTCTCCAACTTCTCCCTGCACTAGCGTGGAAGCAGCACCAGGTTCAGACTCTAAAGCCTGCAGCAGATCTTCTCCATGTGAATCTCATCCAGCACGACACATACGACCCCACAGCAGCCATAGAGGAGTGAATAACCTCTCAGCTAAACCTTCCTCCAAGTGGGCAGGAGCTGGTGCTGCAGTTTTTGCTGGCATTGTCATTACAGTGCCAGAAAGTGACTCATGTCTTTGATGTGAGCTCAGAGGAGAGATGGTAGAAATCACATCTCTTCCTGCCTTGCCTTACCTAAGACTATTCATGGGGTTGGGGGGAAAAACATCATCCCTTTTAACACAGGAGAACAGAACTGGTGCTACAGAAGCACAATCTCACCCTCCACTCACTCCAGCAGCATCCCAAAGACTGCTGTACCTGGGGAAGATCTGGGGTTGAATGCTCTCGGGGCCTGCAAGGAGCATGCTGTGAGCAAGGGGGCATTGAATCCAGGCCACAGAACAAACTTCTCCAAAGGAAGAGTGAAAGTGAAGCCCCAGCAGCCTGCACCTGCCCCACATCCATGGCCACTGTGCCATCTAGCCACTAGTGTGGACAGAGCACTACCCCATCCCATCTCCATGCCAAGGAGCAGCCAATTTGTGATTCAGGACTGACACTTTAGTGGCGGTGGCCAGCACCACCCTATACATAGCACAGCCAGGAAGCACTTGCAGCTTCACACGCACTGCCCTGTTTCCCGAGGACCCAATTCCAAGCCCTCCAGAAAAAAACATCAATGAGATAACAAGCAGATGAGTCGCAGCCAATATGGATTTGTCAAGAGCAAATCACATCAAGCCAATCTATCTTCCTCCTGTAATAGCATAACAGGCTTTCGGCACAGCAATACCTGTCAAAGAGCTCAGGTTTAGTAAAGCTTTTGACACTGACTTGCCTACCATTCCCATAGGCAAGAGGAATATGGTCTTAAGAGAAACTATGACAAGGCAAGTATGAAACTGCTCAGATTGCCGTATGCAGAGAACAGACACGAGTGGTATCTTCTCTGCTACAAAAGAACATGTTGACAAACAGGATTTTGGAGGAGTCTGTCACATACTGGCCCTCTTCACGGCTTCTGCTACTGACCTGGATAATGGAGCAAAAAGGAAGCTTGTAGGTAGCATGAAGGTGGCAAGAACTGCAGGTACTTTAAGACAACAGGATTAGAAGATCTTGACTGCTTAAGAATTAACCTTTTTTTCCCCCCAGCAGGAATAAGCAGTTGTTCAAGAACAAGTGTCCAAATACAAAGAACAAGTTTTCAGGGACTATTGCTTCACCACTCTTGCATATCAAGGGCTACTGATGCTGCAAGGGGCCTCAGGCCTCTTGTTCTTGACCTATAACAATAGCATGTAGGGTCCAAGACAAGCAGCGTGTTGCATTAGGCAAGCATTTACTCAGAGCATCACAAACAGAATCAGTCAATCTCAAAGGGCCCCAAACAGGACCAGAAAACAAGAATTCCCAGTCCCAGGCTGCTCTTCAGCTACTGCATCACTGTCACCTTGCTGCAACTGGCACATTCACTGTCTCTTTTGAGAGCTGCTTTCAGCAGGGAAGGTGTTCCTGTGCCAGCAGCACATCATGCTAATGATGACAGCCAAGCACATACTAGATTTGACTGCTGTGCACATCATACATGTTTCATAAAGTTGTCCCAACTGCCTTCTCCAGCCCTCCCCATCACCAGCTGCACCTGATTCTGCCGTCAAATGTCTTCCTCTTCCTCTCCTACATCTCACACCACTTTAACCTGTAGTCTCTGCAAGACAGAGACTTCCCATCTCCAGATGGGTTTGCTACTGGAAGCAAAGCAAGCACAAACACCCTGCAAAGCCAGCATGTCCAGACGTGGCACTTTGTATGGAAAGCCATGACCAAGCCCCTGCAATGACCTACGTTTCCAGCATGCCGGGAAGAGACCCTTGCAGCCATTCTCCACATGATCTTTGGGCTCCCCCATGCATTTGGTTTGTCCTAGCTGGCAGAGACCCAGACCTTGCAGCCCTGAGAACTCAGATGTTCCAGGTAAGTTCATTCACTGCCAGAAGAAGCAAGCAGAGCTTCCAAATAAGTGACACTTCCTTAAGAGTTGCTTTTGGCAGTCAATTGCAGGGAAGACTGTGAAGTAGCAATGGATTTATTTAGCTCCTACAGAGGTGACTAATGGGAACATGAGCCAACAGCTAAGGCAGAGGACTAGATGGCAGTGCCCCCCACAGCTGCCTTTGAAGAAGACACTTCCCTCACATGTTGTGCCACACTCCCTGTGTGCGCATCTCCTGGTGATAAACACAGTACTCTCTTTGCCACACGCTCCAAGAGCCCAGGATAGGAAGCAAATGAATGCAGGAGAACCAGGCTAGGGAAGGAAAGCCAGCATCATGTTTCAGGTTCAGAAGCACTCCAGTCAGCTGGCAAAACCCTCTTCACTATGGGTGTGAGCAATGGGTATTGACAAGGCAGATTACACAGAGCATCACCCAGACCACGGGCTTTTAGCACCCTTTGGAGTATGATTGAATGCAGTATTATCCCTCCAGAATAAAGCCTGAAATGAAGCGCTGCAGCAGGAATTAGTGAGTGGGGGTCATCCCAGGGCAGGTCCCTTTATGGTGAGGGGCAAGAAAATTTATGTATCAGGAACCTCTCCAAATTTAAAGCAAGGTCACAGGAAGAGCCAAAGCAGAAGATGAACTAGCCTGTATTTATTAGCCCCTCCAAAGGCAGCAGCAAGATGAGCCATAAAAGCAAGGCATTAACACCTCTATGATCAGCATAAATCTCGAAGGATCTGCATCTCCCTCACCAGTGTTCATTGTGGTTTCTCTCCCGAAGGGTGGGCGATAGGTGTACATCTGTATACACTCCTCCAGACTAAAAGCCTCACAGCATCTGACAACCTTGGAGCAGTCAGGTGAGGCTCCACAGCCTCACGTTGCATATCCTCCTTCAGAAATGCCAGGGCATCATTACTGCACACATAACACTGCCAAGAAGCCTGTGAAAAACAGGCTTGTGATCACTTCTGTCATCCATACAGGTGCCAATGCCACACAGGTCATAGAACTTCAGATCAGCTCACAGCTAAGGGACCACAACAGCAGCTGAAGAGAAATTAGAAGCAACATAAATTCACCTCAAGAGCTGCATAGGGTACTGAGTTAGTGGTGCTACTGGCGCAGACAGTGCAGTTCTTAGCTTACGCTTCCTTGCATCCCTTGCTGCCTTTAAGCTTCCATGTCAGAGCACCTGTGATCCACACTATTAATGCCAGGATCTCAGCTCATCCCAGCCCGAGAACAGTGCCACAGCCACAGTTATTCATGCCTTTTGTCACCTCTTGGCAATACCACAGCGATAGAACAGCCCTGCAGCAGGCAAGGAGCTCAAGCTGAAATATGCTCTGCATCCCCAATGGCTCTGCAATCCCGTTACCATACCACACCAGGCTGGTCCCTTGCCTCACAGCTGCTGCTGCAGAGATACAGGAGAAATCTGACTCAAGGCACTGGCCCTGGTGTCTCTGTAGCCTCAGCAGCAGTGCTGAGGCTGCCTTCAGGATGGAGACCTGGGCACGGCACACAGAATCATGGAATGGTTTGGGTTGGAAAGGGCCTCAAGATCATTCAGTTCCAGCCTCCTGCCATGGGCAGGGACGCCTCACCCTATACCACGACACCCAAGACTCTGTCACATTGATCAAGGCAGAGCACCGCTGTGCCTCACAGGGGCTGATCTCATGCATACACAGCTCCCCTTGAGCTGACTCTGCCCAGTTAGCATCAACATTTCCTGCTACAAGCAACTGGGTTTCTTTGGGCTACCTGGTCTGACAGAGATACACCATGACAGGAGGATTTAAAGCAAATGCCTTAGGGAATGACTTCCTACTGCATGCTCATAACCTCTGGGACAACAAAGAAATGTCCACACCCTGACACAGGCACATTCACTGTAATGCACGACTCAAAGATGCTCAGATATCTACCCTCAGAAGAGAGGAAGCTGGCTGCAGCCTGTGCTAATGGTGGAGAGCCTACAGACTCTCAGCCAGCCTGTTCAGCCACATCCAACTATCATGGAAGTTGTTTGGTTCCTTTGGAACAGGAGCGTGACAGTTTATTTGGAACAGAATAGATATTACAGATATGAACGGGAAAGGTGGGCTTTCCAGAGCAAGCAATGACTGTCACAGCATGAAGTGACAGGAAGAAAGAGATAGTGTTTGTGCCTCTGCTGAGCTCATACAATTCCCCTATGGCTTAGCTCCTTCACCTGTAAAGACAAGGATAACTGGATAACTTTGCTCACCTATCAATTTCCTATTTGCATCAGCTAAAAGAACAAAGGTCTGGTCCCATGAGGCTGTGCTGAAGATGCCTTACTCTTTTAAGACAGGTTAATGGGAGTTGTGGTAAAGAGCAATCCACTTTGTCTGGATGTGCTGGAAGAGATGACTTGTCAAGAAAGACAGCCTTGATACCCAATCTTGCATCTTCCCAAACACTGCTACAGGCCTTTTCTTGACCTGCCTCTGCCAATTTTCACCATGAGCCATACTGCTTTATTGTCATCTCTCTAGGTTCCTCCACATGCTCCAAGCTCATCCCAGACTACCTAAATGCCAGCCGTTGCAGGCAGAGAGCCATTAGCACTGCAGTGCTGTTATTGCTGCTGCCTGGGCTAGAATTAATGCAGCTCAGACGCGGCACAGTGAAAATATTGATTTTCCAGCTAATCAAACCAAATTCCATGAAAGCTACAACTCCAAACTTCAAAAAAATCCATCAATGATTCATAAATATTTGAAAGTGCCAGATTGATTGCACTTGGATTACTGCAGTGGAGGGGGCTGAGGTCTGGTGGAGAAGAAGATGGACTAGACAGCTGCTCAGACCTTGATGTCATGTATCACCATGTTCTACCAGGACTGCAGATCTTCCCAGCCTCAGACAGAGGGTGAGCACTACATCCCAGTGCTATTCAATCTGTGCTGGTGTTGCCCTAGTCTCTCCAGAGCAGCCAGCCTGCAGCAGGATGTACCATTCCATCTGCTGGGACCACAAAGATTTGAAGCCTAACAACCTGGTGGTTCAACTTCTTGAATTAAAGAAAGAGATATAACAGATACACATGCCCACCTCCTCCACCCACTGCCTGCCAAGCGGGCTGTTGGTACTCCCAAAACATACCAACCTTCAGCTGGGCTCCTGAGAGGTGCAATGATTTGTTAGCCTGGCCTCCTGTCCACCCAGCCCAGTCCAGCTCTCTCATCTTCATGCCATCCACCAAACAAGGAGGAATGTGTTCTTTTCCTAACAACTTTTCCAAGGGAAACAAAATCCAGGAAATGATGCAACATGCAACAGGTCACGATGCTCTCTTTTTGTTTCACCCCACAGAGGAGCTCCAACTTTTCCCACATTAAAGAAAACCAATCTGCCATCTCACTCCAATCTAGAGGAGAAGGGGGAGACTTTTTGGATAGAAACACAATAAATAACTTTGGTTGCATTGCAGTCAGCCTTTGCTGTATAAAAGTTGGTTTGCAAAGCCATTCCAGGCTGCCTTTGTCCTGCAAGTCTCTGGAGTTACATTTGTACATCAAGAACTAGCACAAAGTCCTCTTGTATGAAGCCATATTATATATTATCATATATATAATATATATTACATTATATATTATATATTCGGTTCTTGAAATCAAAAGGAGAAAGAGGCCTACAGATCTTACCCTGAAACACAAAACTGTCCTTTAATAGTAACTGATGCAAGGACAGAGTCCCACATTAACTAGAAGAGCCATTCCCCTCAGAGCATGGAAGACAAGCATCAGGAGGGGAGCATGGGAGGTGCATGGCACTGTGCTGAGCCTGATCTCCTACGACTGTGCTTCAGTGCCTGCCATGGCAGGAAGCACAAATGCTGAGTGAAGTGCTCCCATGATTTCAGCATTCAGAGCCTCTCCTCCATAATCCCCCTCTGTAATCCTGTAAGCTAACACAGTGCAGCAGCCTCTCCCTTGGTGGGAGCATTAGCAACTTCACAGCTGGGTGAGCATACACTGCACCTCTACAAGCTTGGTCTGAGTACCAAGACAAGCAGAAAGGTTCAGCTCTACTGAAGAGGCTGGCAGTCATCTGTCAAACACACCAAGAGACCCAGCTTTCCCAGGAGCACTGTATCTACCTCCACATGGAAAGGCACCAGCATGAAAACCTCAGTTAGCTGAGTCAGGTACCTCTCGTCCATTGCACACATGGAGCTCTGTGCAGATGTGCTGATGGCAAGGGCTGTCCCACACTATAATGAACAAAAAGCTTTCGGTACGTGTTTCCAGTCCTTTATGACTCCCAGAGTGTGCCAGCTGCTTGACCACAGATCCGATAAGGAAAACATTCAGCTGCCAGCATTCTCCCATTTCAAATCTCTACAAAGCTCAAACTCTTAAGCGAAAGGAGTTTTCTCATTAAAAGCAGCAGACAGTGCACCTTCAATACCCAAAACACTGCTAACTCTGGAATAATTCAAGCACCTATTTCTGTCTCACAGCGGAAGATAAACTAAGGCCCTAAGACAGTGATTGGAAAATATTCCTTGCTCAGAAGCTTCCAGAAGCAAGCCTTCCCATCCTTCACACCAGAGTAAAGGTCCCTTTAACACCATTCGTTCTAAAGCATTGCTAATTCCTCCCCACATGCCTAAAGCAGCAAACACAGAGACATCGTGGGGTTTGTGCCACAGCACTGTGCTGGCCAGGCCTGCGACACTGCCTTCTAAGAGGCAGCATGAGAGGTCCGTGGTAGTGCCACATAACCAACACCTCTTGTCTCCATGCCACCTCCCCTCATTCCCAGTACCACTGTCTTTTCCCATTTGCCACCATTCAGTTCCGCTGCCCTTCCCACACAGCTCAGCTGCTTCTGCAGCCCTGCTGCCTGCACTCACACATCGCTTCTCACCATCATCTGCATCCTTACTCCCAAGGGTGGCATTTTTCTGTTCATGAAAGGCAAGGGCCAAGGTTAAAACCTGGACTTCAGTTTAAGTAAAAGTCATTTTAAAACCCCCTGTACTCCGAGTTTGCTCATGTAAATCAATGGCATGGTAGCAGATGTACCAAATATCCCCCAATGTGCATGTGTCAGTGTATTTCTTCCTTCAGAGATCATTAATGGCTCATGACCAAGGTCAGGAGTCAAGTCTAAGACTCTGCTGCTGAGCTAAAGAAAAGCATCTTTGTAATGACACAGGGCACAACCTGCCCAGCTAATAGACTCACAGGAACTCCATTCCCCAGACCTCATCCATCCCCCAATTTATAAATAATAAATTGCCATTTTAAAGCTGCTCTCTAGGAAGAACATCCTGAGCCTTCCCCTCTCCTTGGAGTGTAAACACAGCGATGAGGAGACTGGAACACACAGCGGATTAAAAATCACTGTAGCTAAAATCAGATTCAAAGCCAGAATAAAAACAGAGCGCAATACCAAAGTCTTCTGTAAAAACAAAGGGGTTTAGTAGAGAAAGCCTAAAATGGGCAAACCTGGGACGCCTCCCCCCCCCAGCACCAGGAGGAAGGGCACTCAATCACCATAGAGACAACACACAGGCACGATGCTCCTGTCCCCACTTCCCAACCTCCGTCTCCTTGGAGGCTCCCGGAGCAGATGGCAAGCTGCGAGCAAGGGGAAGGAGGGACTGGTGAAATGCTGCATGTAAATAAGACTGCTAAACACTCCTGTTGTGACTCGGCAGCAGCCGGGGAAGGCCATTAAGGGGCTGCTGCAGGCAAACGGTTAGCCAGCAGTAATGAGCTGGCTATGAGTGACTGATTCCATGTCAAGGTTGAGCGGTATCGATCAGATGTAGGGCTGCAGTCCTGCGACTTCAGAAAAGATGTGGGTTGATGGATCACCAGGGAAAGGCAAGGGAGCACAGCATCCCGAGAGAAACCCGGACAGTGCAGTGACTTTGGACAGGAGCCATCCCAAGCATCGAGCTTCTGCCTGTTTCCAGAAGCGAATGAAGATATTGCTTTTGCTGCTGTCCTGATGCCCTCAGGAGCATCTTTTCATCAGAGTTTTCTATCTGGGTCTGGAAGGAGAGAACAGGGATAATGTATTTCTGCAAACAAGTGAAGTTATGTGATTTGCATCACAGCAGCCATAGTCCTGTTGGAGTCTCCTCCCCACTGACAGGAAAGGGAAGGTAGAGAGGCACATGGACATTGTCAGGCTTTGATATGGGAAAGACTGGGTCACACAGCTTAGGCTGCCACATCGCCAAGAAGCAAGAGTCGTTTCAGGAGCCTGCCTTTTTCACTAGGCTTGCAGGGTATCTGGGGCTCTTTTGTTTTCACCTGAGGACTTTTCCCCCCCTTAAAAGTTTCTCTTGTTTTCATTGTGTATTTCCTAGGCTTAAACCCCTGTGCCAAGAGAAGGGAATGGCTCTGCACCTTGCAGATGGACTGATGTAGCTTCTCAGTGCATGTTTGGTACCCAAAACAATATCAGCTAGTACCTCCACACACATGCAAAGCAGAACCTTCTGCACAGCTACACCAGCACACTGGTGTCCAAGGTGAGAGGAGCAGGAACAAGGACCATTTGGATTGCATTATCAAAGCAAAACCTTGACAGATTATGCTGTAAAGGGCAGCCTTAACAGCACGTGGAGGAGAAGATTATCCCCACTCCCGTGCTAACTAGTGCACCCGCTCAGTTTGTAGGGCCTGCGGATCTGAAATGAAGGACCTGCTCAAGATCAGCCCTGAGACCAGGCACCAGCACTCACAGATTTCTCTGGGTCTATGCTCTTCCATCCCTCCCTTATAGCACGTAAAAAGACAAGTGACAGTCACAGTTCAAATGCTCTATTTACAGGCTGCCTGGAGGACTAGCAGTTAATTTTGGAACTAACTGACCTAAGCTCTCTGCCATCCCACCTCAGGAGGAGTCTGCAGGGGTGGGGGTACTGCTAATGCGTGTCTGGAGAGCGTGTTTTACCTCCCAGCTCTTATCCCTCGATATTAACGTCAAGGTTTTCTAACAGAATTTGCCTTGGTCAATTACCTCAGCCAGGGCTTGCTGTAACATTCCAGATAAAGCCAGCCACATCCTGCGCTCCCAACAATGAGCGAGCGTGGCTCAGGAAACAAGGGAAGGACAAGGGCAAGGCATGACTCGCATCCACCCTGCTCCCACGTCCTGCAGCCTGCCAAGGACACAGATACACCACCAGACTCCTGCATTCCCCGCAGTTCTTGCTCTCCTGCAAACCAAGGCCAACACCTGCCTGTGGCAGAGAAGAGAAAAAGCCTGTTTTGAAGAGTATTTGCCCAGTGGATCTACCACAAGGAAAGCGTGCTGCAAGTCACAAAGAAGCTTGCAATAGCACTGATGCAGACTAAAACTAGAAAGAGGGATCCCTTTGCATAGGAAGGTGTTACTTGCACATCAAAGTCTCTCCTGGTTTGGTTTTTAACAAATTCAACCTCAGTGCATTGCAATTTAAGGCACAGACAGACAGACCATGCCTGAGAGCTGGGCTTGCTCAGCCTGGAGAAGGCTCCATGGAGACCTTAGTGCAGTGCCTAAAGGGGCTGCAGGAAAACTGCAGAGGGGCTTTGGCCAAGGGATGGAGGGACAGGACAGGGGAATGGCTTTAACTGCCAGAGGGGAGACTGAGATGAGC